>JAHQIW010000906.1:0-65540 GCA_019055375.1 Parelaphostrongylus tenuis | reverse complement strand
ACCCCCCTATGCCAAAAGGGCCAAAGCCCCAGGAAAGATTTCCCCTTTTCTTTTATGAGAAGTGGTAAACAACCTTACTTCTTATGTGAGTCTTAAGTGGTTAACAAATTACATCTCATGGCATAAGTCAGCAATCGGCAGTCAGTGTTCTATTGTTGATTCAACAAAGTTACATCGAGTCATAAACGTCCTAAGTCAGTCCAAATAGGCAATGAAGAGAAGAAGAACGTCAAGTGGTTGACAATCGGGATCGAATAGTGCACTACTCGACGTCTTATGTGGTACGAGCCAGCAATCAGCAACTGAACCAGGCTACATCGAGTTATAAACAACAATGGTCGACGATCTGTAAGATAAAAGGAGAAGGAAACGGATAGGAAGAGGAGATAATATGGAATTAGCAATGAATGTTGCATGAATTGCTATACCATTATCATCTGGTATCCGAAAATTAACTTGTAACTTAGTGGAATTTAACTAGCGTTGCGGTAAAAGTTTTCATGGAAACATTCCTGAGATATCCCCACGAATTTGCAATAACTGATACTGTGTGGAACAACTATAAAATCTGAGCTTTTCGTAGGTGTTAAGGAACTATTTTCTCAACCTAACAGAAATTGTGGCCGGAGATGTATCAGTTTACGTTTGGTAAAAGATCACCTGATTAGCGTTTTTCAGATGAATTGGTTGTTGAATGCATGGCCTCCCGCTGCTACGCAGTATATGCAGCAATATTATTCAGTCGACTATCATGAGACACTACATGAGAAATTCTGTCTGATAGTGTTCTAAGGGAAGCAGTGGCCGGTGGTTGTGATGCTCGCCGCGGTGTGCGTGGCACCAAACCCAGCCCCCTAGAGGCCGTTATGCGGTCAACAACAAATACTCTATAGAACACCTCCGCCGGGTTATTCACGAGTTCGGAAGGAGACGCGATAAATGAGTATTGTATAACGTTCAGGAACAAGACGAAAAAGCGATCGATTGTCAGGAGTACTGTGATTCGCATAGTGAAAAATAACACTTGAAGGCGGATACTAAGGTGCCAATGGATGTTTTCAACCTTCCAAAAGTCCATATGACATCTTTAGTGAGATACATACGCTTTGGTGACGATTTTGAATAACGGTCGAAGCTAGCCGAATGGCATGTGCTACTTATGAAGCGTGTGACAACTCCGAAACGTATCTACACCACCTGGAATGCTATGCCAGACCTGTGAAAGACTTGGAACATTCCACCGGACCAATTTCGGTCTGTTGAAGGTTTTGATCTTTGATCTCTCAATAAGTTGTCGTAGCAATTTTGCATCTTGAATGCTATTATTTCGTGTTTGTCGTTTTAGTTATCAATCTTCACTTAATTTGCTGTTACTTTTTTGTTAATTATCCATCAACCACATCTGATGTGATTCATCACATTTGTCGAGCAGACTATGGAATTCTACAAGTCTCGGGCAGAACAGCACTACACTTTCCTCGATCACTTCAGTCTCTTTATAGTAGCAAGTTGAATTTTATTGTATTGGTTGTGCCAACCGTAATCTTATGCAGGGCGAGCGCCCAGGAACTTTTTTTCTAAGTACATCAGTTCTTTTTTCAGACGACTCTCAGTTCTCCTTCTTAAACACTCATCGCCAAACTGCATCTCATTTACTCTTATCTCAAGTATAATGGACATTTTACTCCATGCAGCATTACTCTTTTTATATTATCCGGTTAATCATGAAATAATCGTGCTACTTCATGTGATATCTCTTTCATCCTTATCTTCTCTAGCCCTTATCTGAAATGTTTCGTATCTTATCGCTTCTCAAAGAAGAAACTCAAGAAGAAAAATTAAAGAAGTACAAGAATCAAATTAAAGTCAAAAAGTTAATAAGAAATTAAATTGATTAACAAATTGAAACATAGAAGAACCACTTCTCATAAAATTCAACGATCCTCCCGGCGCTCTGTTATGCAGCTGAGACGTGGGATGACATTTTGACAACGTCAAGACTCACAAAGCGCTTGAACGATCTCTTCTGAAATTTAGTCAACACACACAACATCTGGCCGGCTTGCGTAGCTCAGATCTTTATCCCATAATCTTCAACCCAGAAGTCTATACATCTATAGCGATACATGGTTAGGCCGGTCATATTCTCAGAATATCACCACAGATGGGCTAGAAGAATTGTAGAGTGGATCGCACGACAATCCACACTTCAGAGAGGACGCCACCTACACTTTGGGCGGACATGTGCGTTGAAAAAAATTTAGGAGCTGTACTCGTAGCTCCCGATATTATTCAGATTACGGTATGGCACTCGCAGCAGCCGCCGTTCTAAAACTCGACCACTGTCACGGACGACTGTCGTACAGCGAAGGGACAAATGGATTTTGTGCTAGGGTCCGCACAATCAGAGAAGACGGAGCGTCCAAGTATCCAAGTAAGTAGGTCAGTGAAAGCTGTAACAAACAACGAACTTTCTTCGTATTTCTGTATTTCTTCGCTTGATTTCGTAATCTCGGTTTGAACGATTCAGAGCTGGATAATGTTTCACTTGTAGCAAGATATGTTTTGAAATAGAATATGATGGAACGAAGTGGACTCGATATAATCCTGAGTTTATATGAATTTTTGAATAGATGTAAAATCTGTAACAAAGATGAACTGTTTTCTTCGCATTGCTATATTTCTGAGCTCATTTTCGTATTCTCGGTGAACGACTCACAGCTGGATTTTGTTTCACTTGGAGGAAGAGAATGTATAGAAATAGAATATCACGAAATAAAAGCGATTCGATACATTACTGATTTTATATGAATTTTGAAAGCTGTGAAAGCTGTATCAAATATGTCTGATATCCTTGGCGGAATATTTAGAGATTGATAATGTTTCATTTGGGGGAAGATAATGTGTAGAACTGGAAAATGACGAAGCAAAGTCCATTCGATGCATTACTGAATTTATAGGTTTTTTTTTCAAAGGTTTGAATTCTGTAACAAACACTGAATTATTTTTCTCGTACTTGTGCAATTCTTCGCTTATTTTCGTATTCTCAGTGACATTCAGAGCTGGATAATAATGTTTCATTCGCAGGAAGGCAATGTGTAGAAATATAACGCCATATAATAGAGCCGTTATACATTACTGAGTTTATATGTTATTTTGAGTAGTGTGAAAACTTTCACAAGCAGTCAACTGTCTTCTTCGTGTATCTGCAACTCTTCGCTCATTTTCGTGTCCTCGCTGACAATTCAACGCTGGACAAATGTTTCATTTGGAGGAAATTAATGTGTAGAAATAAAATATTACAAAATAAAGCCAATTCCAGAAGTTGCTGAGTTTGTCTGATTTTTTGCAAAGTGTAGAAGCTGTAACAGACAATGAACTGTTTTCTTCGCACTTCGTCACTTTTTGCATCCTCGGTGAACAAATCAAAGCTGGAGAATGTTTCACTTGGAGGAAGACAATGTGTAGAAAGAGTGTATGACAGAACAATGATCATTCGATAAATTACCAACGTATATGGATTTTTTGATTAGTGTGAAAGCTTTTACAAGCGATGAACTGTTTATTGGGTACTTCTCTAGTTCTTCGCTCATTTTCGTATACTCCTGAACGACTCAGAGCCGGATAATCTTTCATTCGGAGAAAGACAATGTGTAAAAATGGAATTTGGCGAAACAAAGTCGAATCGATACATTATCGATTTCATATGATTTTTTGAAAGGTGTGAAAGCTATAACAAGCAGTGAACTGTTTTTATCGCCTTTCTGTATTTCTTCGCTCATCTTCATATCCTCGGTGAATGATTCAGAGCTGCCTAATATTTCTTTTTGAGAAAAAATATCGGATCATTTCCTTCAGCTAAGCGCCACTTCGACCCCCTTGTAAAAAACGTGTTCCTCAGTCTTTTTTAATGCTCAAATAATCATTCAATAGCAAAAATTAAAAAAATTTGAGTGGTCTATTTATTCTTGAAAAAAGCTCCCTTATTTCGCCGCCTTAAGGCAGCCTCATCATCATGCATCTAGATGCTTATATGTCTGTTTTTGTCCTTGACCAACCTTTTTACGAACATGTGGTCTTATCTGTTTTAATGCTTGGACATTTATTCATACTATGATATTCCAGGATCTCTGCAAATGCACGTGGCCTAGTGATTAGTGGTACTCCTGATGCCTTCAGTTCTATGAAGTAAGTTCTATGAACCAAGTCCGCTCCTCTGACACTGTGATTGGTCTATTCGTAGAGAAACTTCGTAGAGAAATTGTAACTAGGATTTTCCCATATGAGTTAGCCCACCCCTAATAACTTTGATAGGCCGAATAACTTCTAAGCATCAAGTTGAAAGAGAAGTCGAAATGGTGAAAAGTGATTGTTGATGTGAAAGCTATTGTACCTGGAGGTCCCCTGAGACGATAACTCTTTTCTGAATATGTGTAAGAGAACCGCATCGACCTCAGCAACGTCGTCGACGACGACCGCTTTGCCAAAGCGAATTCCAAATTCGATCTATCAAGATGCTCAGAGTCAGAATTTCAAAAAAAAATTCTGTTTTATAAATGAGCATAAGAATCGGAAATAGGCAAGATGAAAAACAGAAGACAAAAGAAGCTTGATTCCACTTGAGTCCATTTTTGAATCAACTTATTCACTCTGGAAATTTCGCAGTTGATTAAGAGCGATAGTACTCTCTGGATTCTCAGCACTGAAAGATTTGACGCTAGTGAAGAGTTCTGGCCTCATAAATTCTTTGAGTTTAAGCTTAAGCATGCTCTGACGATTTCTTATTTGAAAAAATAATTTAGAAAAATGCTTTAAAAATTATAGGGACCATTCTTCACAATGGACGAAAGTTTATATACATCTTTTTTACCTATCATGCATCGTTATCGAGTTCCACTTCAGATTACCGAAATTGGTGCGCTCAAACGAAGAAGTGTCCAAGTGATTTTTTTCTTATGAAAAAAAATTACTTTTTCATTGACACAATATAGTCGTGACGAAATGAAAGGTGTACTGTAGCCAGTGGTCTTCAATTACTGAGTTTACCAATGATTATTTGCATATTTACATTGCCAAGGCAAAGAGATTGATCAAGGCATAGAAAATGAATCTGTGTGAAGAGATCACCTTAAGCTTCGCGGGAGCAAGCTCGGATTTTTGGACGAGGTAATGCAAGAACGAGGCGATTCGTCCAGTTGGGTCGATGATGAGTGGCATTTGTGAGCCATTGAACATGATTGCCGTGTTTTCTATTGGTAATGATCAGCCGGTAAACCATCATTCTTCCAATTTGACGCATAATATCCGATTATATAGCGTATTTTGATAACATTCAAACGCTTACTTTTGAAACTTGAAGCTTGAGTCGGGGATAATCAGACAAGCGTCCTCCTAAATTTTTCAGCAAAGATGGGCTGGAACTTGCAAACCTTCTGAAAAGTGAAGATAACCCTTCTAATGCTGAGGTGCCGTACACTGCACAGTACAATTAGGCACCAGAAACACTTTCTGGTGGTGCATAAAAACAAGAGATAAAAGAATCGATCAATTGACTTTACCAAATAAATCAATGATTCAATCTTAGATGAACATAAGCTTGATCACCTGCTCTGTCTCTATAGCACAAAATGCAAACAGGATTGGATTCGCTCAATTTGTTGTTTTGGTTGGAACATTTTTAGAACATCGGCACGATTTCTCTCCGAGCATCCATTAAGATACTATGCAAAAGCAGCGGTAATTTTAAAGTAACTCTCAAGCTCAAAAAAGGCAACTTCTGGAAGAGATTCGAGTGATGAGCAAAAATCCGACCTCAGACGGGAGTCGAACCCATGTTCCACCAATTCCTGAGCACGCGCTATCACTACACCTACACATTAGGTCTTTGAAATATCATAACATTGTAAAAAGCAATAAAAGCATAGGAAATTGGGCTTTCGAAAGTTTACAGAGCGGCAATATGGTCATCATATGATTTGTATTTGGCTGGTTTTTGCACCCAAAATCGCGACGTATTTATGGTAGGTTCCTAAGTCGTCGACTCAGATATTGTTATTGCTGTGAATGAAATAAAACTTTAGCGCCTTTAGGACTACTTTTGTCGGATGATGACAATTGTTGGAGTTTTAGCTGGCCTTCCTGATTGAAGTGCTGACTTCCTCCTTAACATTGTTAACCGTTCCCAGAAAAGGACTAATAATTCTCCTTTGCAGTTCGTCATATAGGAATATGTCATGCTTTATTATATGGCAAAAGTATAACGTTATGTGTTTGTCAGTCTCATGACGTAAAAAAACGCCATGCGATCTGACTTAAATCGTAGCATCGTTGAGGTGACTGGAATGACTCGAATGCTCGTGGCACGAGTGTACAACACTCTGTGTTTGGTGAGTTTTTTACTAGACATAGAGTGTAAATCGTAACGTCGTCGCTAACTCTTATTGTGGGGACTGGAGCACCCACAGAGATTAGCAAAAGACGAGAGAGGGCAATTGCCCGACTGACGAGATCACAAGATCGAAACACGTGTATCGAGCTCTTTAAGTCAGCCCTCATTGGCAGGACCACTGACATGCGTGGCTCAAACAATGATTACCAGGCATATTGAAATTTGAGCTGTGGTCTTAAGAAAACACTCGAAAAAAAAAGATATGATATATTGTCGTAATCTTCACTAAAACGGGAATCGTCGTCTTGACGAATACCGTTTGACAAATCTAGTCGTCGCATATACATAGAGAAGCATAGTTATTATATCATGTCATACATCCATTTTTCTTCTATGTTTATTGCATATGCAACTCGACTAGAGTAGAATTTCTTCAACAACCCTGAACCAGATGTGCCGAAGGGAAAACCCAACGGCGCTATGCGTTCAAAATTTCACTACTCTAAGCGTCTGCAATTCATGGTAAATAACCCAGATAGTGCGTTTTTCATCGATACGCGAATCGACCGATCCATCGTTGAAGCCAGTATTCTTGATTTTAACACACATATCACCTGTCACCTGTCGTCCCGTTGATCGTCGAGTGACTCGAGCGGGTACCAGCAACTCTTCCATTTTCCCTATCGCGTGCAAGAGTAGCCCAGTGGTCCCCTTGCTCTAGGAATTCGCTGAGCATCATATCTTTCTTCCATCGCTTTCGTGAAGAAATCGGACCAATGGGTCAGTGGTCTTCCTTTAGAGCGCTTGACGTCCCGAGGAATCCAGTCGGTAACGGCTCTCGTCCATCGGTTGTCGTTGAAGCGCATCACGTGTCCGGCCCACCTTATTTTCGATAACAGTAACACACATATATACGTCCATATAATAGAGCATATAATACGTGGCCTCTTCAACTATATACGATCATTGATTAGATTGGTTTTCTTTTTTTGCTATGTGTTGGCGTCCATGTGAGATGTATAGATCATTAAGATTCCCTGATGATAAACAGGTTTCACAACATACACACAGAATTATTATGGTGGTCGTATTTCGTTGTTTATTAACGAATTTTCAAACAACGATTAAACATGTCATACGCACACACACATAAATAACTATGTGTATTTTGTATAATCACCAACATCGCATAGCATCGATTACACGCGGTCGATATTGGATCGTGTAATTAATAAATGAGGTCGTTCAAGGTGGCATTCTAGCAATGCTCATTAAGTCTTTATACAAACACAAAACACAGAAAGAAATGTGAAAATACCGCCACATTTATTCACATTCTTAATGTGACATTTGTGCCTAGGCCTTCGCCTCGTATAAGTAATCATAATCGTCACTCTAGAACGATTCATACTTATACATATAGACACCTTGTATGTTGAGCTTCAGTGGGTGATAATACGATACTACCAACTATTTGACGACATAATCGTCAACATATGTATATTCATGCATGTTGCTTTCTCGTTGATCAAAGCCATCCATCCACAAATCAAAAACTGTAGTTTTCGTTTTTTGTGGTGGTAAATTCAGCGATGATCCATCTGCAGGTTCACCTACAGATACCTTGTTACGACTTTTACCCGGTTCAAACCATTGCGATTGAACTGTTTCCCGCCATATCGCGACCCGAAGGCCTCAATACAGTAGTCCGCAGTCTTGTTTGGAATTGACTCTGAGCTTTCTTAAGGTGATAGCAATTGACACTGACCTGATACTGTAGGTGCAGAACACGGTAAGATTAACAAGTTTACTGTGGATAAACTGTCAATTAACCAATCGGATAAGTGGATCGAGTACGGTAGGATTACAGTAACCCTAACGAACCAACCACTAGCTGTAACTGATGAAGGGGGATGACTAACGACTACGGATGACAACTAATGACAACCCATGACAACTGAACTTTCTGTTTTCACGAAGGCTTATATATGGAGCACAGACAAAGAGTTTACCAGATGAAGCGCTACAGTAAGCCTCCGATTATAAAAAATCTACGCACACAAAGGGTTAGATTTGAAAACACAAAGGTTAACATGCGTACAAAAGCTGACAGTCAAGATGATGGTTTAAGATAAATTCAACACAAAGAATTTCTCGCTTTCACCACATGGGAAAAAAGTTCTTAGCATAAAAAGTGACAAGTTCATCTCGCGATGGGAACGTAAACACAAAGGACGTTGGCCAGCTGCACATTCGTTCGCCGGCACCGACAACTTACAGGAATTACAGTACACCAAATCACATAATTCCAAACAGTCCTCTCGAGACAGCTCAGTCCCGGACAGCGACGGGCGGTGTGTACAAATGGCAGGGACGTAATCAGCGTGAGCTGATGACTCACACTTACTAGGAATTCCTCGTTCAAGGGAAATAATTACAATTCCCTATCCCGGTCACGGAAGAGTTTCAACGGTTTACCAATACCTTTCGGTAATGGATAGGCCAGCTGATTCTTCCATTGTAGCGCGCGTGCAGCCCCGAACATCTAAGGGCATCACAGACCTGTTATCGCTCAATCTCGTGCGGCTAAACACCGCTTATCCCTCTAAGAAGTAGACTAGACATATGTATCTAGTCACTATTTAGCAGGCTAGAGTCTCGCTCGTTATCGGAATAAACCAGACAAATCGCTCCACCAACTAAGAACGGCCATGCACCACCAACCACCAAATCGAGAAAGAGCTTTCAATCTGTCAATCCTTACGGTGTCCGGGCCGGGTGAGTTTTCCCGTGTTGAGTCAAATTAAGCCGCAGGCTCCACTCCTGGTGGTGCCATTCCGTCAATTTCTTTAAGTTTCAGCTTTGCAACCATACTACCCCAGGAACCGAAAGACTTTCGTTTCCGGGAAGCTCCTCGACAAGGCAACAATACCCCATCGGATCGCTAGATGGCATAGTTTACGGTCAGAACTAGGGCGGTATCTAATCGCCTTCGAACCTCTGACTTTCGTTCTTGATTAATGAAGACATTCTTGGCAAATGCTTTCGCTTTAGGGCGTCCCCCTGCGGTCCACGAATTTCACCTCTCGCGCAGGGATACGAATGCCCCCGAATTGTCCCTCTTAACCATTATTTCAGTTCCTGAACCAATAAATAGAACCGAAGTCCTCTTTTATTATTCCATGATCGACCATTCAAGCAAACGCTTGTTCTGAGCACTTTAATTTATTCAAAGTAAACTCGCTAGCCACTATAGAAATCGAAATTTCAATAGAAAACCAGCAAATAGTCACAACAATGATTAACGCCAAAGGCGAATCATTGCATGCGACTCAGATCCAACTACGAGCTTTTTAACCGCAGCAATGACGATTTACACTAGTGGAGCTGGAATTACCGCGGCTGCTGGCACCAGACTTGCCCTCCACTTGATACTCGAAAAAAGGTTTATGATCAACTCATTGAAATGACCGTTCCATAGGAATGGTCTTTTTATTTTTAGTCACTATCTCATCTATTCAAGATTGGATAAGTTTCGCGCCTGCTGCCTTCCTTGGATGTGGTAGCCGTTTCTAAGGCTCCCTCTCCGGAGTCGAACCCTTATTCTCCGTTACCCGTAATAACCATGGTAGACTAATAGACTACCATCAGGTTGATAGGGCAGACACTTTTTCGGAATATCGGCGAACAAGCCGCCGATATGCTGCGTTATTCAGAGTCAGCAAACTACATCCGAAAATGATTGATTTGCTCTAATAATTGCACCCTTTCATAGAGTCAGGGTTTATGCATATGTATTAGCTCCAGAATTACCGCAGTTATCCATTAAGGATTTTCCGAATAAATGACATCTGCTCTAATGAGCCGTTCGCAGTTTCACTTTGAAGTTGAACTCCACATGCATGGCTTAATCTTTTAACTGAGCATATAGCGCTGACAGAATCAATCAGGTATTCACCAGAGTGTGTTTCGTTGCAACTGGCAGGACACATATGCCGATCGGTGGTGACAGCCGTAATTACGCATGTCTGTCGGTCGGTCGGTCGCTCGCCCGCCTGCTCGTTCTTTCAATTCTCGGCATTCTCGCTATTGCTGCGCTATATCACGCACGCAATATGTGTCTGTGGTGTATGGTCTGTGTTGATTCAGCAACCGCTTACAATACGCATCATTTGCCGTCTATAACATAGACGACATACGTAACAACGAGCCGGTCTGATAAGCAACAATCTGCCCACAACTACCACCATCAGATGCGAAAAGCACTCGATTGAACAATATCGAATCAAGAGCGTCGAACACCACCAACATCACCACACCATTTCGACACATTGGTGGATATTTCTGCAGTTGTGATTTGAATCTTCACAGCGTACCTGTATCACCTGTCGTCCCGTTGATCGTCGAGTGGACTCGAGCGGGTACCAGCCAACTCTTCCATTTTTCCCTATCGCGTGCAAGAGTAGCCCAGTGGGTCCTCCTTGCTCTAGGAATTCGCTGAGCATCATATCTTTCTTCCATCGCTTTCGTGAAGAAATCGGACCAACGGGTCAGTGGTCTTCCTTTAGAGCGCTTGACGTCCCGAGGAATCCAGTCGGTAACGGCTCTCGTCCATCGGTTGTCGTTGAAGCGCATCACGTGTCCGGCCCACCTTATTTTCGATATCCTGGCGTGTAGAACGGCGTCTTTGATTTTCGATCGTTGACGTAGGTCGGAAGTTCGGATCCTTTGTCTCATTTGCGAAATACGAGACACTCCTAGCATCGACCTTTCGAGTGCGCGTTCGATAACGGCAAGTGATCTTTCATCCTGCTTACGTAGCGACCAGGTTTCTGCTGCATACATTAGGGCAGGGATAATTGTCGAGTCGAAAAGGTGGGCACGGAATCGGATGTTCTTTGTCCTCTTCACTACATCTTCGATGCTCTTAAACGTTCCCCAAGCCGCTCGTTTCCTCCTGCTCAACTCTGGGGCTAGGTCGTTCATCATGTTGATTTCACGACCTAGATAGATGTAACTGGAGCATTCGGAAATTGTCGTTCCGTTGAGCGTGAATGGGGCATTAGAAACCCATCCGTTCCTCATGAACATTGTTTTCGTTAGATTCAGTTGAAGACCGATCTTTCCACAGGCGTTATCGAAATCAGTCAACATTCGTTCCGCTTGGCTGATGTTTGGTGTTATGAGAACGATATCGTCAGCAAAGCGAAGATGGTTTAATTGTCGACCGTCAATTTTCACTCCCATTTCGTCCCATTCTAATGTTCGCATGACGTTTTGTAGGGTGGCAGTGAATAGTTTTTTGGCGATATTGTATCGCCTTGTCGAACCCCTCTTCTTACGTCAATTGTGATATTGTTGTAGAATGGAGATATTCTGGTCGTGAAATCTTTATAAAGCTCACGAAGGATCATTATGTACCGAGTAGGGACGCCCTGGTTATCCAGAGCCTCTATAACCGCTTATAAGCGGTTATAGAGGCTCTGGATATATATATATATATATGAATTCTACAACACCCGAAAATCTTGTTGTTCAATATTGTTGAACATAATGAATGTTGAGATAACCGAAACATCACGATTTTCACCGTTGACGTCTCATCTCACCCTTACATATGTAGAGATGAGAGGTGTAGTGTACTCACACTCACCTCTCATTCGGTCCCTATATATATATATAGTTGTGGACGACGTACGCTTTACACTCTATGTCAGGTGAAAAAATCTATGAAGTTATTATGCAATTTCAAAAAGATCTTTGAAAAATGTCGGTACTGAAAGGTTTGACGAATAAAAAGGTTGATCTACGCTAAACGTGGATCATATCGATCACTTTTGACGTAAGAGTAACGAATTACGAAATAACTTAGACGATTTCGGTGTAATAGAGTCCAACTAAAACTGAAACTATTAATTTTCATATTTACTGTCGATATTAAAAATTTAACGAGTAATAAAATTGATATACATAATGCATTAGATCTTCCATCGATCACTTCTAGCGTAAGAGTAAGGAATTGCGAAATAACTCACAAGATTTCGGTATGATAGAGTTCATTATAAAGCTGTAATAATTTCATATTTACTGTCGATATTGAAAATTTGACGAATAATAAAATTGATATACATAAGACTGGATAATAACACATAGAATACGAATTTGTTATACAATTATAGAATAAAGTCAACAAAGCATGTAATATTCAAGATGAATTTTCTAAGCGCTTTCAAACGTTTCAGCCAAGATTAGAGTCATTTTAGATAGAGTTCGATGCAAGGAATCAGAAAATGCTATTGGATGCGAGATTCTTTTAGAACAGACTGAGTAATAACACATAGATACGAATTTGCTATACAATTATAGAATAAAATCAACAAAGTATGTAATATTTAAGATGAATTTTCTAGGCGCTTTCAAACGTTTCAGCCAAGATTAGAGCCATTTTAGATAGAGTTCGATGCAAGGAATCAGAAAATGCTATTGGATGCGAGATTCTTTTAGAACAGACTGAGTAATAACACATAGAATACGCAATTTGTTGATACAATTATAGAATAAAATCAAACAAAGTATGTAATATTTAAGATGAATTTTCTAGGCGCTTCCAACGTTCCAGCCAAGATTAGAGCCATTTTAGATAGAGTTCGATGCAAGGAATCAGAAAATGCTATTGGATGCGAGATTCTTCTAGAACAGACTAAGTAATAACACATAGAATACGCATTTGTTGTACAATTATAGAATAAAATCAACAAAGTATGCAATATTTAAATGATTTTTCTAGGCGCTTTCAAACGTTCCAGCCAAGATTAGAGTCATTTTAGATAGAGTTCGATGCAAGGAATCAGAAAATGCTAATGGATGCCAGATTCTTTTAGAACAGAATGAGTAGTAACACTATAGAATACAAATTTGTTGTACAATTATGGAATAAAATCAAAATGGAATAAAAACAAAGTATGTAATATGAACATGAATATTCTAGCCGCTTTCAAACGTTTCAGCCAAGATAGAAGCCATTTTAGATAGAGTTCGATGCAAGGAAGCAGAAAATGCTATTGGATGCCAGATTCTTTTAGAACAGACTGAGTAATAACACATAGAATACGAATTTGTTATACAATTGTAGAATAAAATCAGCAAAGTATGATAATATTTAGATGAATTTTCGAAGCGCTTTCAAACGTTTCAACCAAGATCAGAGCCGTTTTAGGTAGAATTCGATTCAAGGAATCAAAAAATGATATTGGATTCCAGATTCTTCTAGAACACACTGAGTAATAACATATAGTGTACGAATTTGTTGTACAATTATAGAACAAATCAAAAAGAATAAAACAAAGTATGCAATATTTAACATGAATTTTCTAGGCGCTTTCAAACGTTTCATCCAAGATAAGAGCGATTTTAGATAGAGTTCGATGCAAGGAATCAGAAAATGTTATCGGATGCCAGATTCTTTTAGAACAAACTGAGTAATAACACACAGAATACGAATTTGTTATACAATTATAGAATAAAATCAACAAAGTATATAAAATTTTAGATGAATTTTGGAAGCGCTTTCAAACGTGTCAGCCAAGATCAGAGCCGTTTTAGGTAGAATTCGATTCAAGGCATCAGAAAATGGTTTGGATGATAGATTCTTTGAGAACAGATTGAGTAATAGCACATAGAATACGAATTTGTTGTACAATTATAGAATGAAATCAACGAAGTATGTAATATTTCTTTTGAAGGTAGACATCGCGCAGAAATAGGTTGTGTCGAAACAAACGATTCGTTACTTTATTCTTTTTAAATGAATTCCAAAAGGTGTTAGAGCACTAAAAGACAATGAGCAGTTTCCTCACATTGCTCTATTTGATCGCTGATTTCCCTACAGTCGATGAACGATTCAGGGTTGGATAATGTTTCTTTTGAAGGTAGACAACGCGCAGAAATAGGCTGCATCGAACCAACGTCGATTCGATACATTACTGATTTAAATGGATTCCAAAAGATGTTAGAGCACTGAAAGACAATGAACAGTTTTACTCACATTTCTGTACTTGATCGCTGATTTCCCCACGGTCGATGAATCATTCAGAGCTGGAGAATGTTTCGTTTCAATGAAGACGATGCGCAGAAATAGGCTGTGTCGAAAAAGGGTCGATTCGACACATTACTTTTTTTGAATGAATTGCAAAAGGTGTTAGAGCACTAGAAGGCAATGAACAGTTTCCTTCACATTTCTGTATTTCATCGCTAATTTCCTCAGAGTCGATGGATGATTCAGAGCTGTATAATGTTTTCAAGGAAGATGCAGAGACATAGGCTGTGTCGAAACAAAGTCGATTCGCTACATTACTGTTTTTAAATGGATTCCAAAAGATGTTAGAGCAGTAAAAGACAATGAACAGTTTTCTTCACATTTCTGTATTTCATCGCTGATTTCCCTACAGTCGATGAATGATTCAGAGCTGGATAATGTTTCGTTTCAAGGAAGACGATGCGCAGACATAGGCTGTGTCGAAACAAAGTAGATTCGATACATTACTGATTTTTTGTGATTTTTTGAATGGTGTAAGGGCATTAACAAACAGTTAGCTGTTTTCTTTGTATTTCCGATCTCGTTAAGTTCCGCCGGTGAACGAATCAGGCTGATAATGTTTCATTCGGATTAAGACAATGCGTAGAGATCGAATATGAGGAAATATTGTCATTCGATTATTCTGACGATATTCTTTGAGCTGATAGTGCTCCAGCTAGGCTATGTCAAGGCTCCTACGAGAATCAAACAATATTTAACAGGATTAGCGAAGTCGGCGAAGATCCTCGAGGACCATTCAAGGTTTTACGTTGAGTTTGATAGATGGAATGTTTTTATTTTGGACTCCATAAAGTAATTGCGTAGACGGGTCATGGGAAAATACTTTCTTTTGAATTCGACATGCGTTTTTCTTCCAGGTTTGATTGAACTATTTTGGACTTGAGAAAGGAGGGCATGGGCCCGACGCAGCGTGGGGTTGACCCGTTTGCTCAACACTTCACTTCAATAAGAAACGCTCTACCGAACGTTCCAGCCATACTGTAGGCGATATTGCGAGAAGATAAATCAACCAGTGGTCCAGGATGTTCATGAAGAAAGAAAATAAACTGCAGTGCGGATCAAATTTAGTGATGATTAGAGAGTGGTCAAATGGAATTCTTCTCATTCAACCGCTTCTAAAGGTGGTGTGGATTGTCAAAATGCCCGTTGACGTTGTGTGATGTGCAAGGCCTTTGTGTCATTCGGGACTCGAACCCACCCGTTGCAGTGCTGACGCCCATTTCGCACACCACTCTTTCTTGTGCGAAATGATAGACTAAGAAAGAGAGGTGTGCGAAAGCGAGCGTCAGTAGTGCAACGGGAAAGAGCACGCGCTCTCGGAAAGAGAGATTTGGGTTCGAGTCCAGCCCGACGCCGAAGTTTTGCACATCACTCTAGATCAAAATCACCTGTATCACCTGTCGTCCCGTTGATCGTCGAGTGACTCGAGCGGGGTACCAGCAACACTTCCATTTTTCCCTATCGCGTGCAAGAGTAGCCCAGTGGGTCCTCCTCGCTCTAGGAATTTGTTGAGCATCATATCTTTTCTTCCATCGCTTTCGTGAAGAAATCGGACCAACGGGTCAGTGGTCTTCCTTTAGAGCGCTTGACGTCCCGAGGAATCCAGTCGGTAACGGCTCTCGTCCATCGGTTGTCGTTGAAGCGCATCACGTGTCCGGCCCACCTTATTTTCGATATCCTGGCGTGTAGAACGGCGTCTCTGATTTTCGATCGTTGACGTAGGTCGGAAGTTCGGATCCTTTGTCTCATTTGCGAAATACGGGATACTCCTAGCATCGACCTTTCGACTGCGCGTTCGATAACGCCAAGTGATCTTTCATCCTGCTTACGTAGCGACCAGGTTTCTGCTGCATACGTTAGGGCAGGGATAATTGTCGAGTCGAAAAGGTGGGCACGGAGTCGGATGTTCTTTGTCCTCTTCACTACATCTTCGATGCTCTTAAACGTTCCCCAAGCCGCTCGTTTCCTCCTGCTCAACTCTGGGGCTAGGTCGTTCATCATGTTGATTTCACGACCTAGATAGATGTAACTGGAGCATTCGGAAATTGTCGTTCCGTTGAGCGTGAATGGGGCATTAGAAACCCATCCGTTCCTCATGAACATTGTTTTCGTTAGATTCAGTTGAAGACCGATCTTTCCACAGGCGTTATCGAAATCAGTCAACATTCGTTCCGCTTGGCTGATGTTTGGTGTTATGAGAACGATATCGTCAGCAAAGCGAAGATGGTTTAATTGTCGACCGTCAATTTTCACTCCCATTTCGTCCCATTCTAATGTTCGCATGACGTTTTGTAGGGTGGCAGTGAATAGTTTTGGCGATATTGTATCGCCTTGTCGAACCCCTCTTCTTACGTCAATGGTGATATTGTTGTAGAATGGAGATATTCTGGTCGTGAAATCTTTATAAAGCTCACGAAGGATCATTATGTACCGAGTAGGGACGCCCTGGTTATCCAGAGCCTCTATAACCGCTTCTGTTTCCACTGAATCAAAGGCTTTTTTCAGATCGATAAAAGTGAGACAGAGTGGTTGTTTGTACTCTCGCGAAACTTCAATGAGTCTTGTGATCGTGTGGATGTGGTCCATGGTACTAAATCCTTTTCTGAACCCTGCTTGTTCGCATGGCTGTCCTTCGTCCAGTGTTCTGTCAATCCTGTTCAGGATGACTCGAGTAAAGAGTTTATAGACAACGGACAGCAAGCAGATTGGGCGATAATTGCCTATGTCGTGAAGGTCTCCCTTTTTGAACAACAATACGGTCTTGCTGGTTTTCCATTGAATAGGGACCTTGCATTCTGACAGGTAGCGAGTGAAGAGCCGAGCCAGGGTGTTGATGAGAACTGGCGGCAGGTTCTTCAGGTGTTCTGGTCTAATCCTGTCTGGACCGGGTGTTGTTCTGTTTTCACCGACGATATAGCATGTCGGATTTCGGAAGGAAGGACCGGTGGAACGACATATTCGTCCTCTTTCAATTTATATGACGGTAAGAGAACATGGCTAGCGAAGAGATCCGAGTAGTACTGGTGGATGATTTTCTCCATAGCCCTTCTGGAAGCTGTAAGTGTCCCGTCAGGGTATCGGAGTGCAATCATCTTGGTCTTATAGTTGGCGAAGCCTCGCTGGGCTTTGCGAATGCTCTTCCCAGCTTCTGCAGCTTCTGCCATAACTGCTGCTCTTCTCTCTTTAAGGTCTTCTTTTATCGCTTCTCTGCATCGTTTCGCAAGTTCGGACGTAAGGTTTCGGTTGCCTGCAGCTCGTGCGATTCCACGTTGACGTATCAGCTCGAGTGTCTGCGGAGACAAGCGTCTCTTCGTGACCTTAGGACTCTCGGCTTTTTTAGCGCTAACGTGAAGATATTCAACGAGTCGATCGTATTCTTCGTCGATGTTGTCGACAACGGTATCTTCCCAAGAGCCGACTAATGATTTGAATACATCCCAGTTTATGGTAGTTCTGGGACTTCGTTGTTTGAATTTAGCGGCTTTCTCCTCCTCTCCTCGAAAATCGGAACGTTGCGCGAAGGAGGCGATGGTCTGATCCCGTGTAGAACTTGGGAACAACAGCGACGTCGGTCAGGCAAAACCTTCGATTTACTATGATGTGATCTATTTCGTTATGGTACTCTCCATTGGGAGACTCCCACGTCCATCGCTGAGAAAGAGGCTTTTGGAATTGCGAGTTACCATGGATGGTTTGGGTCGTCATGATAAACTCAGATAGCCTCTCACCCTGTTCATTCCATTCTAGTCCGTGGGTCCCTATGTGACGTTCTTCAGACGTTCTTCTAGGTCCAATTTTTGCGTTAAAATCTCCGACAATGACCTTGAAGAATGTATGATCTTCTCTGAAGAATTTTTCGAGGTCCATATAGAAAGCTTCGACTTCGTCTTCGTCATAGCTTGATGTTGGTGCGTAAGCAACGAAGATGGTCAAAGCCGGCATAGAACCACATCGTTTCAACCGTAATCGTCCGATACGGGTTGTTAGTTGTTCGAACGAATCAATGTTCACGGTCAAATTCGATTTGACGAGGACGCCAACGCCACCGACACCTCTGCGATCGCATGTTCCAAGAACAGTTCTTCTCCGGTGTCATAGACAGCGTGAAAAGGATGGCGCCTTCTCGTCTCAGCCAGGCCAATGACGTCGTACCTTATTCTTCTTGCTTGAATCAATAGATCTTCTACAGCGGATTCGTGAGCAAGGGTTCTTGCGTTGTAGGTACAGATCGTCATTTTAGTCCGTTTCGATCTTGGCAGCCTAGTTCGGCCCTGAGATTTTAGCAGCCTCTCCGTACTCGTCCTACCTGGCGCTGCCGTACCAGGGGCTCTTTCGGGGTCAGGGGAATGAGGCCCATATTTGTTACTGTTTTTGGCATTTTGATACCCAACGTGTAGCTTGCCAGGCTCTAAACGTGGGGGCTGGGTACTCACGAGTAGCTTGCCAGTCTCTCTCGGAGGAGCGGGAGGAGCTTATTTGTTGGAGGCGACTCCTAACCGCCTCCCATGTACTTCCCAGCCGCTTGATTGCAGGCTTTTGGCCGACTTGACTCGTAGAAATAGAGTTTTTGTCAAGTCGGCGCTGCAGAAGCAGGGAGCTCGTCCCCTGAATCCACCTGCGTCTCTGGGAAGCACACGGTCGCTTTTGGTTCGCGTTTATTCCCCTATCCACCACCTGGGGACGCGCCACGTGCCCTCGCGACTAACCGGGCGGGATCCCTCAAAGAGGGAGGTCCGTGGCTAGATCAAAATGTGTTCTGAAAATTCATACCACCGCTAGAAGTGATCAAACAAAAACAATTTCATTTGATCATCAATGCTCAATATATGTCAGCGTAAAGAGTGATCTCAGATTTTACATTGCTCTCTAACAGTTGGTCTACCAATCGCGCAGTTTTCGCTGGTCAATGAAGACAAGACCCCTGCATGGCTCTCCTGCGTTCAGCGCCTGTGGAGATCAGTAGCTGGAGAAGTCCAGTGATCCTTGGACTGCAGCCGAATCCACTTTACCTCTTCGAACGACGACGACGACGATGCAAGTCAACAGTTCAAATGATCGAAGTGCTGAGTCGACAAGATCACTCTGCCATTGCCCCACGCGAAATTATTCAAGTCCATTTATTTATTCATTTATTCACATGACCCGTCATCACAAATTTCCGTTGTGCAGATCCCAATACTTGTAGCATTTTATTCGTTTTTCGTCTTCTTGAATGGCATAGAATACTGGCCGAGCATGTCTCCTTGCAATCTCGAGGATAGCCTGACTGAGGTGTTCCATAGAGCGGCGTTCTTGTTGACCGCCGAAGAGTGTTGGAGTGTGCAGCTCAGCTCCGCGCACGCCGCGACGAGCCGCACAACCACTCGGTTACGGCGCTCCCATTCAAGTCCATTGAGCTGTACAAAAAACACCCCTACTCTTTTTCAATTGTTTCACTGTTTAATGTATTTTATCGGGATTATTTGAGTTCCTGTGTAATGTTCGCTATGATTTCCGCGAGAGAAATTTTCTAGCAAGGAGCATGGCGGTTTCTGCGCTCCACTTCAAGAAAAACCGCGCTGGTGTTAAGCGATGCGGACGAGTTTTCTTTTCCAGTACTTGTCGAGGGTTCCGATGAGGCCTGTTTACTGCTTAGGTTTGGTAGTTTTTTTTCTTCGGAGTCTTCCGAAGCGGTAGATCACCAGTCTTTGGATTCTTTTCTCCTTTCGATTTTTACATGAAGATCTTTGAGATTTTGATGGTCCCAGTTTCTTTTCGTCATAGTGCTCAATCGAGGCGAGACCTCTTCATTTTTTTTCGGCCGAGTTTTACCACTTGAGCTTCATCTTTCCCCACTAGTAGACTCCATCTCTTGCCGATTTCCAGTTTTCTTTGAATAGTCGCTTCGCGATGCTCAAAATACGCGTGCTAGCAATCAGTGTACCATCTGATACCCCGAAGGACTTCTAATGTTTTCACTGGTTTCTTTCCGCAGTGTTGTGATTCATTCGAATAAGCCCGAGAAATTTGAATGGTGAGAACAGATTCGACCTCAGGCGGGAGTTGAACCCGCATGTAACCCATACCGGTAGCGCGTGTTATCGCTATACCACCGAGGACACCGCTTACCCACCACTTATTCTTCGAAATATCTTTTTGATGGCTATCAGCCCCCAGCCTTTGAAAGGTCTGGTGGGGTATGCTATCTTGCTTTGTAAATCCTAATAAGCTGGCAACCATTATGATTGGCAATACTCCGGTTTTCTAATGTTTTCACTGCTTTTTTCGTGGTGTAATGATATTTCAGACGGACCTAAGAGATGATCATTTTTTGAACCGCGTATCTTGATGGAACGTGTAAAACGTTCGTCTTCGACAACTCTACGTGATAGGGTCAGGTTTCCCCGAGAGGATTGGCAAAAATAAAAGCGAGGAGGACCGCCTGACTGATGGGACTGTCAAGTTCGCAATACGTCTATCAGGGTTTATAAGTTGCTCTATAACAGACCACATGCGTGGTTCAAAAAATGATCGTCTCTTAAGTCTGTTTGAAATATCACTACACTGCGAAAAAAAGCCGTAAAAGCATTAGAAAGCCTGAGTATTACATATCATAATGGTTGCCAGCTTATCAGGATTTACAAAGCGAAATCGCATACTCGACCAGACCATTCAAAGGCTGGGTGCTGATAGCCATAAAAAAAACATTGAAGAATGAGTAGTGGGTAAGCGGTGTCCTCGGTGGTGTGGTGGCAGCACGCGCTACCCGTATGAGTTACATGCGGGTTCAACTCCCGCCTGAGGTCGAATTTGTCCTCACTACTCAATTCTCTTAGGTTCATGTGAAACATCATAGCACTGCGGAAGAATGCAGTAGAAATCGAAAACCCTGGAAATTAAATTCTTGTTGTATTCATTGATGACGTGAAATTGATACTGGGCAGAATCGAGAGCCATCGCTGCAGTCGTTCCCATTCCACGGTTCCATAGAAAAGTGGAAGCTGCCGCTTATGAATGGAAGTGACCTCAATTTCAGTTCTCTGAACTCTGAATTGCAAACATGCTACTCTAAAACCAACCCAAGAGCGGATCGGCAACTTCTCTATACACGCTTAATAAAATTTCCTCAATTTATAAAAATCTCACTGCCGGGAGAATCCGAAAATGCCGGAGATTGCACGATTCTCAGTATGCGGTTATTTGAATACGCTCGGGTCTTTAGCAGGATTAGTACATTGCAGTAAACTCTCACTATATTTGAGAACAGCAATATGAAGGAGTCTTGGTGACTTTATCAAGGAAGGAAGCTCGGTCAATCGCTATGGAGAGTAGGGTGAATAAGTTGTAATAAATCCCAAGACCGACCATCTATTAACTTCGGCATAGTTTGAATAAATAAATATTTTCTTCTGTTCAGCCGTTCCGAGGTTGTTGATATCATTTATTGAATATTAGCGAAGCATACAACAATACAGTCAGCATTGCAGCTTGAATATACAATATTCGAGGTGGCTAACATTTCGGCAGGTCGCCTTCGTCAGAGCCTGGAAAGATCACATTGATCCACAATCCACTAATCCAAAACCTCCATAACCCTAGCAGAACGTTAGAAATGAGTTTTGGATAAGATCGCATTGATCCAATCATTGATTGGTTTTGGCTCAATGGATTGTGGATCAATGTGATCTTTCCAGGCTCTGACGAAGGCGACCCGCCGAAACGTTAGCCACCTCGAATAGTGTGTATTCAAGCTGCATTACTGACTGTATTGTTGTATGCTTCGCTAATATTCAATAAATAATATCAGTAACATAAACAGAAGAAAGTATTCAATTATAAGTTGTATTAGCTTAGATTAGAGAGGCGTCATCATATGATTCATGAGCAAATCATAGTGTTTTGAAACACCTATTGACTTCTAATGTTTTGGTTCTTCATGTACTTGTTGATTGCAATTCACCTCATTGAATAGAGTAAAGTTTGTCGTTTCCCCTTCAAAGTTTGTATCATCTCCTTTATTTTCAGTGGCAACATCATCCGGCCGGCTTCTGCAAGTGAACGACGTCATGCTCCTGTTTTAAGGAAGAAACAGAAGTCTGGTAATGAGGTGGCGCATTTATCGTAGCACAGGTTTTTATTTTATTTTCGGTTATAGCACCAGACCAATCTAGTTTCCCTCAATTTTTTTGCTTTCTAAGTGTCCAGATTTGATTACTGAAAAAACTCTGTCTTATAATGCTCTGTTCCTCTCATTTCTCAAATCATAATAAATCAAATGAACCCGATGTACAGTTTCCACTTCGAAAACTGGGTGCGTTATCCTAGAAAATGAAGGAATGACCCCCTCTTGCTGGACAGGAAGTTTCCATGCGAGTGGAAATAATCATTTGAAAGCTTAAATCACTCGCTTCTGCGTTCCGTGCTCCTCCTTTGATAAGACTCTTTTATAACGTTGGAACATTCAAAATTAAATTATGTTTTACATCCGCTGCTTGATTTTACCATTACTTCGATGGAAGCACGAAACGCATATGAACATGTAGAGGAAATCTTGTAGTATCAGAGTCAGACTTTTTATATGGTGTTTCTTTAAAAGCGGAGAAAAAAATTCATTAATTGAACGACAAATCGCACTTCACATGCGAATCTTCAACGTCTTTCGTTTGATCGATCGATAGCGGGGCGCTGCATCAACTCTACGGCCACCGTCGACTTTATTTCCCTGCTACATTGTAGTAAGCGGTCTTTCCAGAAAATAAGCACAGCGATGAAATCGTGAAAACTTACGCTATGGAATGGTTACTAGTAGCCTGAAGGAAGTGCTCTGTACTGCCAGAAGAACACGTATGTGAAGCACAGTTGTTTACTTTTTGTTACGGCGTTACTTACAGCGGCTACGTAGCGCAATACCCAGCGATTTGAGTTTTTGGATAATCATTAAAACTTTGTATAGCGAAGGTGGTCGTATCTTCATTTGTTCCTGGATAACGGAAAAGAATCCAAAGCTGTACGAGAAGAGTCTCGATATATTGTCACCGCTTGCTACCTAATGACTGTGTGTTGATGGCGAAATGACACAAATTCCCGGCATTGGCTTGTCCATAACCGCCAAATCTTCCATAGTGAAGTGCCAATCTGTTCGCACGGTAGACTTGCTGTGTATCAAATACCACCACACCGACTGTGAAGTCGCTTTGTTCAACATCCAGAAGCACCCCAACCGCCGGTAAGGCGGTTTGCTGTTTCGATTGGCTGCTTGCGAGTTTCTTCATCATGAATGACGCAGGATGCTGACCGAGGAAATTTTGCAGTCTCAAAGAAACCGGAGCTAGGGCGTTCCGTGGTCGTTCCGTGATTCATTTCTGGAGTACTGCGGAAAAAGGAACCAATTTCTCGTCGAGTATCACTAATCATTTGTTTATCGACCCTCGTTTTCCCCTTTGGTGACCATGAGGGTTTTTTTTTGATGTTCACCGCGCGATGTCAAATCTCACTCAGCTACTTAGTGGCGGCGTCACGTCTCATGGAAAAGCAGGCAAATAGACAGAATATGCATTGGAGATGTCGCTCGCCTGACTGTCGCTCAGCGACGGGGCCTGTCAACGCTGGTTCTCAAAGGGTTACCATGGCCTGCAACCCCCGTCCCCCCTTTTTCCCTCTCTCTTTACTCCTCCTTTTCCCCTCCATTGGTGATATGAGGGGGAATCACATATAAAATGTCGAGTCACACTTTCAAAGCACATCAAGGTGATATATTCTATACTCTGATCGTTCGTTTGTCGGTGTAGAAAGTAATATTTTCTAAACCTAATGATGTAGTGGTGTGCAAAGACGTTTGCGTCAGCCGGGGTCCGAACCCAGATCTTACTTTTTCCGGGAGCATGTGCTAAATCGTTGCAACACCAACACTCGTTTTGTACTTCACTCTTTGGAGTTGGTGCGGCGGTTTAGCACATGCTCCCGGAAAGAGTAAGATCTGGGTTCGAATCCCAGCTGACGCAAACGTTTTTGCACGCCACTCTACATCATTGGGTTTATTCAAACATCAGAACACCGCAGTAAGCGGTTAAATACAATGATTTCTAATTGACTAATCAATATTTTTCATATGATCACTTTGATTATGCATGTTTGGTAACTCCCTTGTGGCTTT
This sequence comes from Parelaphostrongylus tenuis, assembly GCA_019055375.1. NCBI lineage: Eukaryota > Metazoa > Nematoda > Chromadorea > Rhabditida > Metastrongylidae > Parelaphostrongylus > Parelaphostrongylus tenuis. The sequence goes on along the minus strand of JAHQIW010000906.1, from coordinate 40,925 downwards.
TTTTCAATCTATCGCTCAAAATCTTCATTACACAAGTAGGGATTCTACACGAAACTTAGAATTTTAGACTACTATGTCAGGTTGACGATGTTATTCAAAACTTTTAGCACTTGTGGAGTCACTTCGAAGTAAACTCTAAATTCTTATAAACACATAAGGTTTATGTTCGTTCCATATTTGATGGGGGGAGGGCACATTGATTGATGGGTTTTTTATGTTAGATGTATTACTGTTCTTGAATTCCACATATATTTTATTTTGACTAATGGATGCTAGATTTTTTTCGAAGAAATTTTGATTGGTTTATATGGCGTTTTGAAATATTGATATCTGACTCTACGAGATATTTTGCTTCCTTTTCTTACGTTTATTGTCTTGTAACTTTGATTGGAAAGATAGTTCTGGGGCACTTTGATAAGCATGAGATAACTCCTATGCATATCATGGGAATACTACAGTTTCTTACGTGGGATTTCAACTTTAAAGACCTGAATACTATTCACCTTTTTTCATGTTGTTAGAAGCCTTCGTCATGTCCAACGATACAGTTGAAGATCGTGTTTTATTGCGTCATTATTGGAGAAAAGGTCTTCAACAGCGAGCTACAGTCGATGAAATTCGACGAAGTCGAAGGAGAAGACACCACAAGCTTATATGTTGCGGGGCGCTGGTTTCAACGCTTTGGTGCCAAGGATCTAGACCTCGGAGACGAGCCTCGCTTAAGATGTTCAACAAAGATGAACAGCGAAGATTTGATTGCTGCTTCGGAAGATGAACCGTCGTCAAGTGCTCGCGATTTGGCAAGCGACCGAACTTGATGTTTCTCATACAACTGTGCAAACTCATCTCTACCAGCTCAATTTTGTCCACAAGAAGCCATGATAAGATCCGATCAATGCAACACCTTTTGAAGAGTCGTTGATTTTCTTAATCGTTCTGAAGAAGCATGTCAAGAGCTCTTTGATTCGAAGTCGAAGGAATGGTAGACTTCGAGGAGATCCGAAACTTGGCGGACCGATGGCAGAAAGTCATAGAAAATGATGATCTTTATTTTGAAGAATAGTCGTTATTGTATTTGTTTGATATTCACGTAAAATTTTCAATATTTTACGAGTGCTCCAGAACTTTGTTTCTGGCGTAATAGTTCGTTTTTTTCTAAAATCTGAGTGGTAACTTTTTTTCTTTTGTGTTTGTGGAGTTTGAGAGTGTACTTTGATTTCTTCTTTGGTGGCTTGAACAACACCACCAAAACACTTACTTGGCCTCGTCTCAGCGTTTTAACTTTGTCGACATTATCAGCATTCAGCCGTGAACGGGAATGATTCGGGAAGCATAAATCGACATTGAATGAAGCCAGTTGAGCTGAAGATGCAGATCATTTCGTATTGTCTTGAGTATCATTTGCTGCTTCTTTATTTTTTTCTCATTTTATGCTCTTAATTATCAAAGTGCATTCTAGAAAATGCCTTATTTGGAATGCAACTCTTTGAGGTAATTGAAATCAGCGCATTCAAGATAATTTGGTTTTCCAGTAGCCATAATAACTTTCTTGATAACTAAACCACTCTAATTTATCAGAATCAATATCACTGCGGCGTCACCGCGAATGCGTTTGGATCTATCATAGTTGTTTTGTTTGAATTGTGAAGGATATTTAGAAAAGGTTTTGTATTTGAAAACGAGACAAGGCTAATCACAAGAGTTTTCAGGATCTGCTGCTCGGATTTCCCATTTATGAGTGATTATCGCAGACCGTGCAACTTTTTCTACAATGTGACTGGTGAGGAAGCGGAACGTCTGCTCAGACAATACGGTTCGGATGGCGAATTTTTGGCACGACCCAGTGAATCGCAGCCTTTCAACTTCACACTCTCAGTCATGTGAGTTTTCAAGAATTTCTTCGATTACAAAAATTACCCTTCATAAAAGTGACATGAATTTTGCTGTCATAATAGAGAAGAAGCTAATCCTTTGAGATATGTCAGAGTTTAGAGACTACATAGCGATAAGTATCTGAGTAGAGTCTTTTCGCACTCAAACCCTATGCTTTCGAATAACGCAGACCGTTTCTCACTATGGGGCGACGTGGCCGTGTGGTTGTGATGCTCGTCGCGGCTCACGTGGGCCGAGCTCCATACCCCAACTCTTTCCGGCAGTCAACAACAACGCCCTATGGAACGTCAGAGGCAGACTGTCTTCGGGATTGCAAGGAGACCCACTCAACCAGTATTCTACGACGTTCGAGAAGATGACGACTAAACGAATTGAATGCTAGAAGTACGGGGATCTTCGCAGTGAAAAAAAACCTGAATCAACGGATCAGTAAAGAAATCAATGAAGAAAAAAAGTTCCTTACTATGGTGCACTTTATTGTGCATTAGTCAGTCTTGATTTTATCTCCAATCTCTAACAGAATCTCCCTAACAGAAATTCTCTGCAGCTAAAATATTGAGTTTTATCGAAAGTGTCCTATCCTATGTGTGATGATTACGTCTGCACTAAGTCGGTACTTTGAGGCTCGCGACAAATCGAGGGATAGTTTTCCTTGATTATTTTGCGTAAAAATGGTTCTTTTACTTTGGTAGTAACATGGAAACGGTTACCGTGGATTGCGCAGTTTTCTTCTCTGAAGTCTCCGTGAAGGGCCATCACTGAACATTTGAAAATTTCCTATCAATCGTCGACCCGTTCATTTCCTGATTTGGGTTCAAAGTACAGGCGGATGGTGGGAAATGACTAGCCGAAGTGTAGAGGCTCCGTCTATATCCGTTTGATAGACAACAGGTGGTTGTGTGGTAGCACCAGTGCTAGCAAAACCATTCAGCGAGACCTTCTTTTTGGAAAACTTTCACCATCAAAACTGTCCTCTCTTGCATTACATGTTGCCGGTTGGTTGTCCTGTGACTTGGGCAGACGCAAGTAAATTTTACATTTTTTCCTGTTGTGTGCCAAAACAACCTGGTGATTCTCGCTTCAGAAATTTGTTATGGATCACTTTCTTGTTCTAAGATTTGAGTGAAGAAATGGAACACGAGGTAGATGGTCATCGCGTGGTGCGCTTAACATTGCGAGAGAAAACTAATATAAGTTAGAATTTTGTTCCAAGATTCTGATTCCATCAAGACGGCCATATGAGGATTAAGAGATGAGGGGCGTAGTGAGTTTACAAAGTCACAGGCCTCTCCAGGTGACGTACAGTATGAGTTGTTTGACAAGCTTTCGCCGACCATGTTAGGTTGCTGTAAATTCCCCATCCCAGAAACTTTACCATGTGTGGGTCACTGAGTAACTAATAGCAGGATTTATGGATATTAATCTTGTACTTTTGCATAAGACATGTGTTCCTTTGGTTTTAGCGTAGGAGAAGGGCTTAGAGCTGTTGAAGTTGGTTGTGTCATTGAATGTTTCAGTCGTGGTAAAGCTGTTACACATGTGAAGATTCAGAAGAATAGCGATGATTTCCTGGATTTATTTGGTGGTGAGTCCTCCCTTAGCTTTATACTCTAGGTTTCGTTGTAAGCAGCTGCATCTTTTTGGAAATTAGATTCACTATCACGTTCCATCTAGGTGAATCGTTTGCGTCTTTGAGCGAATTGGTACAGTTCTACATCGACAATCCAGAGCAGCTGCAAGAGCGGAACGGAGAGTCCATAATTATGAAGTATGTGATTGTAATGAAATTAATATTTGAATGCACAGTTTATAGTTTATAGATTTTTTCAATTCACTAATTTGCCCTAAAATTCAGAGTTTGTAACGACGTGACTCTCTCTCTCTCTCTTTTTCTCTCTCTCTCCCTCCCTCCCTCTCACTCATTGCCATGTGATTTTGTAGATTTTATTTGCCTTAAGGCGTCCGGTCTCTATTCCACTATATGAGCCAGCTGCCCAAGAGGCTCGTGCACCAGCTTCACAGCGTTGGTTCCATGCTAACATCACTGGTACAGAAGCGGTGGAACTTTTAACGAAAGAAAAGCAGTGGACATATCTGGTTCGGTAAGAGAAACTACTTTGTCTTGATCTTCATGCTTAAATGATGTATTACTTCGATAGAAACGTGCGTGAAACAAGTTTCATTGGAACTGATGAGTGCTCTTTGAAATCAGTACACTTTAGATTCAAAACAAATCGAGTTTCTTATCTTTGAGATAGGCTATCAAAGGCTAAAATAGTCGATTAATGTACAGTACAGCGCCCTTTTAATGTAGCAAGAATATGCTCTGTTACTGCAAGTATATCATGCTATCGAATCGTCTTGAAAGTTATATTGTGTTTTATAAAATGAGTTTGCATTACTTCAAATCTTTATATTTCAAACTCGTCTTCCTGTAGGGCTTCTCATCCTTTTATCTGCAGCGTTTCTTATCGTTTATATCGCTATCAGCTATTGATGCGAGGCCTTTTTTCTGTAGTCTTTTCGTAAAGATGAAATTCGCGCCGTTCGCAAATGGTTATGAGTGGGAGGAGGGGAGGGAGCTTGCTCTTTTTTGGAGATTCTCGCCACAGGAGTACTTTGAGCAACATCAGATCTTTGGTTACCACATTGGCTGCCTTCCATAGCCGTCTATATTGTCATTGTAAACAATAAGCATATATTCTTATATTCCAGCACATTCGCGATGTTATTAGCTTATCTGACTCCTATGTAGTTGAGGCTTTTGTGTTGTGGTACTTCTGAACGGTCACTTTCCAGATAGTATTGGACCGTGCAAATAAAATTTGGTAAAAACCAGTAGAGTCTGCAAATTCTTTATCAAAAAAGGCAGCTGTTTTTTGTCATTTTTCGGGATGATAGTCTTTTCTGTGATATTCACAGGTTGTTTTTCCCGCAGTTTTTTCTTGTAGGGAGTTCAATCTTAAGCTCAGCATAGCGAAAATAAACTACTTTTCTCGACAATTTTTGTTAGCGTCTTGTAATCTGTGCTTTTATACTGTATGTAAGTGGCTTTTATGCTTGCATGCGAATCTTGCGTTTCCTAAGGTGAATTTCAAACTATATATCGAATAATTCCAGCGAAAGCCAGCGTGCTCCTGGATCGTATGCCATTACTGTGAAAACTACCGATGACCACGTCGTACATATTTTGATCCAGAAGAAAGCTGAAGTGGGTACTTCTGGTCATGTGTCAATATTTCTAAATGTCGAGTAAACTCAATGGTATAATTTTGAAAAATTACACTTTGTTTAGACTGGCATGTATCACGTAGGAGGTGGTGATGAATTTCGGACTGTCAGTGAGCTCCTTGCACATTACAATAATAATCCGATGGTCGAAGAGGGTAGTCAACGTGTAGTTCACCTAATGAACGTAGGTTGAAGAGCATTTCATCAATATCCCTTATTACTTTTGGGGCGAATACAAAATTGAAAATTTTGTGGAATTTCAGCTAGTCCCGTCTACTTGCGTTCCAGCAGACGCTATCGACGAGAGGATTCGTCTTTTAGAAGCAATCGATCCAGTCACTAAGAAGTCAGGCTTTCTTGAAGAGTTTTGAGGTTTGTAGCTGATTTGTTTTCTAAATCTTTTTTTTTTCTCGAAGACAGCGTTCATTCTCGAGGTAGTTTTTGATACCCGCTTTAGAATGTGCAGGCTGACTTTAATCCATGCTTTAGTTTTATCAGGATGTCAAAGAGAGTCCATTGTCGCTTTTTGAACTCGTTTGATCGAAACCTTCCTACGTCATTAGTGTGATGTAGTCTTCTTCCTCAATTTCAGCAAATGCGATTCTACGAAATAATGAGAAAATTTTGTGGATTTAGGACGATCGTACACAAATTTGTACTTGTGGAGTTTCTACATTTTGTTTTCTGAGAGTGATAATCTCGGTCAAGAGTTTCAAAGTATTTCTGTATTTTCAGCGCATTCAGCAAGTAGATGACCAATTTTCTTCTCGTCGGGAGGGTAAGAAAGAGCAGAATGTTAGTCGAAATCGTTATAAGAACATAGTTCCGTTCGATCACACAAGGTTTGTTTTTAGGACGGTCATCATGCTTTACTATCGTTTTATCATACTTTGAATTGACTGATTGACATTGGCTTTACTTCATCATTTTTTTTTGCAGAGTTGTCTTAAAGGACGTACCGCCGGGCGAATCTGATTATATAAATGCCAGTTACATAAAGGTTTAATATTATTTTATTCATCTGGTAATTTTTTTGACTTGTTATGTCGAAGAATGATGAAATATCTGACTATTGTTAGTTTTCCACGGTGTTTCCTTGTACTTTCTACGTTGTCATTAGTGGAGGCAGATTAATAGGTTGAGGATAAAGTTCTGAGAAAATGTTTGTAAGTTTTTGGGTGTCGGCCATTTTTTCTGTTTTTGGGCTCATTTGAAAGCCCGTCTTCTCGCGCGTTCATTGGTGTAGAATTTATCTACTTATTTCAAATGGATTTAACAAGCGAGCAAATTAGGTTGTTGATGATGCACGAATGGCTGTTGGGTTCAAATGCAACGGTGGCAAGGAACGCATCAATCTGGCTTGGGGTGAAGACACAGTTGGCAAAAGTACGGTGTACAGGTGGATCTACAAGTTTAACGAAGGTAAAAAAGTTTGGAAGATCATCCGCGTTCAGGTCGTCCAGATTGATGCGTTCACTTGCCACCGTTTCATTTGAACACACACAACAGCCATTCGTGCATCATCAACAGCCTAATTGCTCACTTGTTAACTCCATTTTGAAATAAGTGATAAATTATATGCCAATCAGCGTGGGAGAAGACGGGTTTTTTTTCTAAATGAGCCCAAAACACAAAAAATGGCTGACACTCCAAAAAAGTTACAAGCATTTTCTTAGAACTTTTTCCTCAACCTATTACATAAATTTTGAGACTTTTGTAAAGGTCACTTCCTAGCGAAGTTCAATTGACATTTTGAAAAGGCACCTAGTTATTTAGGATTAAGGACCATAGTATTTCAACACATTTTCTTAGCTGGGTTTCGATATGGCTCAGTGAAAATTATCTTATTCATTTTAGATACCTGAGGGTCCTCCGTTACACCTTTATGCAAGCCGTGAGTATATATCTACCCAAGGTTGTTTGCCTAACACTCTGGTGGATTTTTGGCGAATGGTGTGGCAGGAGAATACTCGTGTGTTAGTAATGACAACGAGAGAAATGGAACGATCTAGAGTTAGTATTTTAATGGCTGAGTTTACCTTAAAATGTTGCCTTTCAATTGACTGTTTTTGATTTGGAAATCTCGTTATAGAACTGCGATATATTCTGTGAGACCGTTCTAAACCATTTCCAGTTCGATATGTCAGTGGCTTACGTACGTTTCGGTGGTCTCGCCCATCTCATCAGAGCGACACACCCACTCCATTAGTCTTTTACTAGTAGTAGGGAATGGGGAGACTCAGCATGTTAGTACCAAACAACGTGAAATGTTGTTCAAACCATTTTTCACTCGATGCCTTTCGGTTGTTACTGATTATATAGACATTGCCTTTCAGTCGACTGCTATTCAAAATGTTTCAATTTTTTCGAGGCTTGTTATGTCATTGGCTCATGTGCATTTGTCTGGTCCCAACATAATGTCTCCCCGTTCCCTGCTATTGGTGAGGGTGACTGATGGCGCACGTGGCTCTGATGAAATGGGCGAGACCGCCGAAGCTTACGTAAGCCACTGACATACCATACCGGAGAAGGCTCAGAACACTCTCTCAGAATATAACGTAAAGTGTATCTTGTGGTCAAGGGCATACGTAATTGTAGAGTAAATGTCATGTATATTGGCCAGCTTTACGCGAAGAACTAAATCTTCGTGATTTTGTCATCAAAACCGTTGAAGAGGTGAACGTTCCAGACGATGATGGACTAGACATTTTTATTAAACGACGGTTTATGGTGGCGAAAAAAGGTTAGTCTCTTTAACACATGCGTTTCAGTTAAAATTGGCTTGCATGTTTTGTATATCAAATGTTACGAAATCTTAGGTATGCCTCAACGTGAGCTTTTCCATCTCCAATTTATTGCTTGGCCTGATCATGGATGCCCAGATCACCCAGAATCAGTGCTTCGGTTTTTGGATGCTGTAGATATAGCATGTAAAAAGGCGATCTCTTCTCAGGGCCCAGTAATTGTTCACTGCAGGTTGGTCAAAATTACGAAATAGTTAATCAATGAAGGATTGACGTAGAGCGTAATCTTCATTGATCACAATAAGTCGCTTCCAGTGCTGGAATTGGAAGAACGGGAACATTCATTGTCATAGATATTTTGCTAAATCAAATACGTCATAGAGGTACGATACCCTATTCATCACTAACATATTTGATCATATAGTTGGAGTGCTTCGTTAGAGGATGATCATTTCGTTAAGGTAGCTCCTGTCCAATTGATATTCCGCGTATCGTTATGAAAATTCGAGAGCAACGTAGTCGTATGGTACAGACTGAGGCACAATACGTCTTTCTCTACAAAGCGATCAGTTGCTACATTGCTATCAAAAGTAGGGTAAGCATAGTATTAGTTTGTCGTTTGTTATTTAGCATATAAGGAACGATCTCGAATAAACTGTCCATACTCTTAGTCCCGACATCAGAACGACGACTCAGCGGATGGTGAAAGTGGGCATCCGCTTCATCTACCACCTCCACCACTCCCACGTCGTCGACCCGTACCAAGTGTTGCTCAGGCATATGTGAACAATGGATAAGTGAACAAAAAAAACGGTGCGTAAACCTTTGAATGACGGTGTACAGTCGACACTAGTTCTTGGAATATACATTAACAAAGGGACGAAAAATGACTAAGTTTTGTGGAAGAAAAAGTTGCGGAGTTAGAACTAATTAATTGTGGTTACGATTGGCGCTAATGTTGTGGGAATGAAACTATTGTACTTTTCTCACATTGAACCATCTCGTGTTCTTGTTCAAGCTGTTGCCAGTGAAAATGGATCCGTTTGAAGTTCTCCAGTGTCATAAGTTTATGTGTTTAGGACGTGGATCATCTATATCTGAACATACAACTGATTTTCCATATGACATATCTATGTTTTTAATTTTCGTGTGAAAAGTTTCGCATTCTCTTGGGTTGTGACCTATATTGCATGTTTTAAGACATTCACTTGTGATACTAATCAATTATTACTGCTTATATTTTAGTTTTTTCAAACCTTGCATTTCGTTTGAGATAGGAACTTTTTTTTACGAAGTTAATTGTTTTATAGTAACTCACGCAATTATGTCTCACTTTTGTAATGTGCTATAATTGCTGGTAATATTGAGTGATGTACGATCTTAAAGGTAGTGAGGTGCCATTGATTGCGAGGGAAATAATAGCCGTCGATCCATGTATATCATTCTATTGAAGTGCTCTCGATATCACTAGTATCTCTAATAGTTGTCAGTTATCTAGGATATTTTTTTTTTGCATTCTTAGGTTCGTTTTTGGTGTTATGTTGAATCTAACAAGAACGCTAGCGTTATTTGTATAGTTTCTTGAGGATAGTCATAATGTTTTTGTTACGTCTACTAATTTCATGTTAGTATCATATGCAATGTAAATTTGTAGAAAGAAAGTTTCTTGAATTGCATAAAAGGACAATGCTATCCGATGTAGTGTCGCTGTAGTATAATAATTACCATTCCTTATCATTTTATTTGATCCGTATCACAGCTTCTTTTCGCTATGCGGACCACTGTACTTTTAGCATTTGTCGTTTTTACATCTTTTTATGAACGCCGTAGAACACTGATAGAGCAAACTCTGCAATCTAAAGATGACCAGGCCGGGCGTTCCGTAGGGCGTTCGTTATTGATTGGCGGGGAGTGATGAGAGAGGGGGATGAGCCTAGCGCCACGCCGAGTGTCACAACCATTTAACCACAGTTTACCTCTCCTCCTCCCTATCATCATATTATGATCTATTCACCTGTATCACTTTTCGTCCCGTTGATCGTCGAGTGACTCGAGCGGGTACCAGGAGCACTTCCACTTATCCCTATCTCGTGCAAGAGTAGCCCAGTGGGTCCTCCTCGTTCTAGGGATTCGTTGAGCATCATATCTTTCATCTATCGCTTTCGTGAAGTAATCGGACCAATGGGACGGTGGTGTTCCTGTAGAGTACTTGATCTCTCGAGGAATTCATTCGGTAACGGCTCTCGTTCATCGGTTGTCGCTGAAGCGCATCACGTGTCCGGCCCACCTTATTTTCGATATCCTGGCGTGTAGGACAGCGTCTCTGATTTTCGATCGTTGACGTAGGTCGGAACTTCGGATCCTTTCTCTCATTTGTGAGATACGGGATACTCCTAGCATCGACCTTTCGACTGCGCGTTCAATAACGCCAAGTGGTCTTTCATCCTGCTTACGTATCGACCAGGTTTCTGCTGCATACGTTAGGGCAGGGATAATTGTCGAGTCGAAAAGGTGGGCACGGAGTCTGATGTTCTTTGTCCTCTTCACTACATCTTCGATGCTCTTAAACGTTCCCCAAGCCGCTCGTTTCCTCTTGCTCAACTCTGGAGCTAGGTCGTTCATCATGTTGATTTAACGATCTAGATAGACGTAACTGGAGCATTCGGAGATTTCCGTTGCGTTGAGCGTGAATGGGGCATTCAAAACCCATACGCTCCTCATGAACATTGTTTTCGTTAGATTCAGTTGAAGACCAATCTTTCCACAGGCGTTATCGAAATCGGTCAACATTCGTTCCGCTTGGCTGATGTTTGGTGTTATGAGAACGATATCGCCAGCAAAGCGAAGATGGTTTAATTGTCGACTGTCAATTCACACCCATATCGTCCCATTCTGATGTTCGCATGACGTTTTGTAGGGTGGCAGTGAATATTTTGGCGAAGTTGTATCGCCTTGTCGGACCACTCTTCTTACGTCAGTGGCGATATTGTTGTATAATGGAGATATTCTGGTTGTGAAATCTTTATAAAGCTCACGAAGGATCACTATGTACCGAGTAGGGACTGCCTGGTTATCCAGAGCCTCTATAACCGCTTCTATTTCCACTGAATCAAAGGCTTTCTTCAGATCGATGAAAGTGAGACAGAGTGGTTGTTTGTACTTTAATGAAACTTCAACGAGTTTGTGATCATTATCGTTATGATGATCATTATCTCTATTACATAATTCGCTATCACATGTTTGACACTGGAATCTCAGTACTTGGTTTGGGCATGTCCTCTGCTCAAAGTTTTTCCCTTGTTAGTCACGAATACCGTCCAGTGCTGACGGGTCAGCTTCTTGTGTAATCCTTAGATAGATGGTCTAAGCTGTTTCCGCGTGGATGGGAATCAGTGAGCTTGTCTCAGCAAGGCTGGTACCAATTTCCCACTCCCAGAGAGTGAGTTCTGGTGGGCTTGGATAGATTGCTATATGTTGGTAGCGTTCATGTGGAACATATAAAACTTTTGTATGGCGATCAGAGTACGTGAGATGTATCCAGCTCCAAAGGTAAACTTAAATAAGCTAAGAAAACAATGTCTTTCATCTCTCAGTGCATGATCAAAAAATTACCCAACAGTGATAGGACGCCTATGGTGACATAAGTGGGCTAGTACCTTGACTCTGCTGGATAGATGTGACTTACGAATGTTCTCAGTTCACTGTTTATCGAAGGAATTAGTACTTACGATGCGTTTTTTCAGATAGCAATCAATTTTGTAGACAGAACATTTTCCACTGCTCTGTTCGGATCTGTTCACCTTCTACCAGTGGTAGAAAATATAGAAGAGTTTTTATGTGTACTCTTTGCCTAGAAATGCCTCTAAAACAATAGTTTGTCGAAAAGCTGGCACTTTTATATTGTGACCGTAGACTAGTTTTGAGACGGTGTTCAAGAATTATGACTGCCAAGATATAAAGCTACGACAGAAGTAGATATTATGTAGTCGCAATGCGGCTACTATGGCTGCTTATCAGCGAGTCAAAAGAGTTGATTCAAGTTCCAAAAAGGTGTTCCGAAGTTAATCAGCCAATGAGGATTGTGTCATGTATTCAACTCCATTCGTAGCATCGTAGAGGCGCTTAAATGCATATCTGACCTCAAATGACTTGTAGTGGCTCCTCATGAGATATCTACTTTGATACCAATCTGCCGACCACGAAAAGTTGAAAGACTTGGTTAGCCAGGAACGTGGGATCCATAGGTGGTTGTTTACCTGTGTACTGCACGGTGCCTCTAGCCACCGCGTCCCACGCATCTTCCCTCAGGGTTATAGAGATGTATTGTTTTGTAATGACTTAGAGAGTATTGGTGGAGGATATCAAGGACTAAAAAGGAAAGGAGTTGTGGGACACTAATCAAAATAGTTCTGGAAACAGATGTAATAGCTGCTTACAGACGCTTAGCTCGCTTATTCCGAACTTCTCGAGCCATTCTGCGTATCGAACGCTCAGGATATTGCTGAACTTGGAAACTGATCTTCTGAATGTGTTCTGGAGTAAAGGAGGTGGTTGCACAACCTTTTCGAGTACGGTGCTCTATCCCTCCAATCTCTTCTAAACATTTTACGGCTCTGCAGACACTTATTGGTTCAAACCCAGTCGATTTTAACAACGTCTGCCGTTTTTATTCTCGTCATCTACAACTCAACTACTGCGATGTGAATGTACGATCTATAACTTGAGCGCACCTGAAAATAGACAAGTAAATGAAAGGATTCTGGGCCAAAATTGAACGACGGATTCAATGAAATCATCAGCATCATAAAAATTAAGAGACTACGAAATTGACAGAACATATCATATCTTTCGTTTCGAGTGTTTTCTTAAGACCACAGCTCAATGACTGACGAGATCGCAAGATCGAAACGCGTGTATCGGGCTCATAAGTCAGCCCTCTTTGATAGACCACTGACATGCGTGTTTCAGAAAATGATTACCAGGCATATTGACAAAACATTTTACGCATCATACAGGTACAGATCGTCGTTTTGTTCCGTTTAGATTTTGGTAGCCCAGTTCAGTCCTGATATTCTAACACCCTCTCTGTACTCGTCCTATCCAACGCTGCCGTACCGGGGTTCTTTCGGGGTCACAGGAACGAGGCTCATTTTCGATACTGTTTTTAATATCAATTAAGTATGGAAACTTTGAAAATGAGAAGAAAAGCTTAGAAAACTAATCTTTATTTAAAGCTTCACGAGGTTGGTATCTTTTCCCAATCGATTGTTCTTCTTTCCGGTCGATGGGTTTTCGCGATTGCTTGTGGCTGACGTTTCGGCAAATACGCCTTCTTCAGAGCCTGAACGTATTATTCGTTGCAGCTTTATTTATATGACTATACAATAAGGAAAGAGAAAAAAAAATTATTTGAAAATCTAAGGTATTGTAAGCGACAATCGATTCAAGGAAAACCACTCACCTAACCATCTAATCCAGGGACTACCTATGTTGTTAGCGCCAGGGTGACGTATGAACCCGCCCCCATGTCACTAGGTCAAATTATGTATAGGTGTCAGCTGGGACCTATGCTAGAAAATTAATCTGAGATAAGGTGCCATATGGTTGGTTATGTTGAGGCACTCTCCCTTTTTGTTCATTTGCGGGTTTTTGGAATTTATCCAAAAAGCTTCAAGGGTCTTTCGCGCCGATGTTTTTGGTTCGTGCCCTAAGATTTTGACTACTACCTCGAAGTCGTCATCGTTGTGTCTTTGAATCCTGTGTGTACCTAGAGGTTTACCTGGGTCTTTATTTGCTTTTCCGTCTAGGTGTTCTTTAATGCGGATGTGAAGTGGTCTGCCTGTTTCGCCAATATATTCGTCACCACATGTCATACAAGAGATAAGGTATATTGTACCTACGCTCATGCAATCGCCGTCTCTACCGTTGGGACAAATAACGCAGTCCTTTGTATCACATAGACGGTCATACAAGCGGTTTCGAACTAATTGACGACGCAGTGTTTTAGGCGGAATTTCTACAATTCATACAGAATCTTCTAGACCACTGTTTTTCAGACACTTTCTAATAGCGGTACTGACCTGCGAAAAGCCTCGCAATGGGAACGACAGGGCGCCACACCTAAACAATAAGGTACCTCTTAAACTACCTTTAATAACAGACGAGGTCAGTACCGCTATTAGAAAGTGTCTGAAAAACAGTGGTCTAGAAGATTCTGTAGGAATTGTAGAAATTCCGCCTAAAACACTGCGTCGTCAATTAGTTCGAAACCGCTTGTATGACCGTCTATGTAATACGAAGGACTGCGTTATTTGTCCCAACGGTAGAGACGGCGATTGCATGAGCGTAGGTACAATATACCTAATCTCTTGTAAGACATGTGGTGATGAATATATTGGCGAAACAGGCAGACCACTTCACATCCGGATTAAAGAGCACCTAGATGGAAAAGCAAATAAAGACCCAGGTAAACCTCTAGGTACGACACAGGATTCAAAGACACAACGATGATGACTTCGAGGTAGTAGTCAAAATTCTAGGGCACGAACCAAAGACATCGGCGCGAAAGACCCTTGAAGCTTTTTGGATAAATTCCAAAAACCCGCAAATGAACAGAAAGGGAGAGTGCCTTAACATAACCAACCATATGGCACCTTATCTCAGATTGATTTTCTAGCATGGGTCCCAGCTGACTCCTATACATAATTTGACCTAGTGACATGGGGGCGGGTTCATACGTCACCCTGGCGCTAACAACATAGGTAGTCCCTGCATTAGATGGTTAGGTGAGTGGTTTTCCCTGAATCGATTGTCGCTTACAATACCTTAGATTTTCAAATAATTTTTCTTTTCTCTTTTCTTATTGTATAGTCATATAAATAAAGCTGCAACGAATAATACGTTCAGGCTCTGAAGAAGGCGTATTTGTCGAAACGTCAGCCACAAGCAATCGCGAAAACCCATCGACCGGAAAGAAGAACAATCGATTGGGAAAAGATACCAACCTCGTGAAGCTTTAAATAAAGATTAGTTTTCTAAGCTTTTCTTCTCATTTTCAAAGTTTTATATTATTAACATGCCGAGGTTTCAAGAAAGTCGGTCTTTCGAGTTGTTACAATATGGAAACTTAGTCCATTAGTTGGTACGAGGTACATAGACGACGTTGGTGATATCGTTGTTGATTGTTGTTCATTGATCACTGTACGGATAGCTGGCTGACGTTTCGGTGAAACCGCCTTCTTCGGAGCCTGGATGTACACTGTTATCAATATTTGTATGAGTCGGTATTAGGATCAATGCGTAAGCACCTTCCCTTGGATCAAGTCAGAAAATTAAACGCATGTAAGGTACCAGATCTCGCGTAACAGTGATGCATTCGTGTTTACGGTTCATTTTTAGATTTTTCGCGATTATCCAAAACTCTTCGAGGGTTCTACGCCTTCATGTTTCAAATTCCCGCGCCAGTATTGTGACAGTTACATCCTTAAGCTGTAGACTATCGTTCATTACGTTATCGGAGATTTTTAACCCTGAAATGCGGCGATATGAAATAATTCGGCGTCAATTCCTTCATATGCAAGGGATATATCCCCCTGCAAGGGATTGGCTGAACCAAAAGGCACTGTGCTACTGATGAGGCTGTAGTGTAGGAACACGTCTGTAGCACTGTGTAAGTGCCAAATCAAGCCTCATGGAAGGCTCAAAATATGTTATCACGTCCTATGGCAAAACTTTAATCAGGCCAGGAGTGGAATCCGCGTCTCATCTTTTCTGGCGACGCATGCAAACGAAGAATTCCTATCGATCACATATATTCAATAGCAGATACCCATTAATGTAGAGCGATGTGCAAAACTTTCGCGTCAGGTGGGACTAGAACGCGCACCTCACTCTTTCCGGGAATGCCCTGGGAATCGATCTGTCAGCCGCCAGCCGTCAACGGCCTGGCCCGGGTAGTCGGTCTCGACATTGAACCCAGTCACGCTGACAGATATTGGGTATTGAAGATCAAACGAGATTCTTTTTATTCAGCCGCTTCTAGCGGTTATTAATGGGTATCTAGTTGTAACATCGTAACACCGTTAGAAGCGGTTAAATAAAAAGAATCTCGTTTGATCTGCAATATCGAATACTTGTCAGCGTGACTTGAATGAATGTCGAGATCGACTACCCGGGCCAGGCCGTTGACGGCTGGCGGCTGACAGATAGATGGGCTGTAGCATGAAAGGCGCGATGTGTACAATGGGCGTCAGTAGTGTAACGGATAGAGCACGCATTCCCAGAAAGAGTGAGGCGCGGGTTCTAGTCCCGTTTGACGCGAAAGTTTTGCACATTGCTCTACATCAATGGGCATCTAATTGTAACATTATAACACCGCTAGATGAGGTTAAATAAAAAGATTCTCGTTTGATATATAACAGCTATCAGCGTAATTGGGTTCAGTGCCGACGAAATGTGCTTACCAGGCCAAACCGTCGACGATTGGTTGTTGAGAGAATCGATATTTTATATCGGAAAAAGAGTGATAGCAAAACATAATCCTCGGTGATGCAGTGTTTAGCACGCACCCCTCGGAAAGAGTGAGACACGGGTTTAACTCCCGCGCTAGCTGCAAAGCTTTTCACACCACTCAACATGAGTAAACGCGCGCTCCAGTGCAGGATCGTGCTCCGCGGAGAAGCGGGATTAGTTGAGTTGAGACAAGATTTTCTCAGGGGGAACATTTTAATATTATTATTGTTCTTTTTGTTGGAGCAAGGTTTCATCTGTCTATAGAGTCAAGTATTGTTGATAGTGAGCATTAATGGATAGAATGCTCCGTATCCAACGAGGCTCAATCGTTTTCCTAACTGTTTCTTCTGTAATCAATCGAAAATCACCTTATTTGACCGCCAATTGCGGTGTTATGATGTTGCAAATAAACCCAGTGATGTAGAGTGGAGTGCAAAAACGTTTGCGTTAGCCGGGATTTGAACCCAGATCTTACTCTTTCCGGGAGCGTGTGCTAAACCGTTGCACCACCGACCGTCACCGGTAAAAGAAAGATCTGGGTTCAAATCCCGGCTGACGCAAACGTTTCTGCACACCACTCTTCATCATTTGGTTTGTTTGTTCTGTTATCCTCTTTTTTTTTTTCTTCGCCTCTCGGCTCGTTGTATGCCCATAGCCGCCGTTCCGGCCCTCCGGCAAGCAGAATTTTGTATTGTTCTTCGCTTTTGCCGTCCAATTCATCGTTTGAAACACTCTTTCCAACCCATTTGGGAAATATTCAAATGATAGACATAACATTATTTCAGCCGTTACATCGAACCAAAGAGGCCACATTTCGGAAATAAAGAGCATTTCCAACTGGAAACTTCCGCGGACCCAAGGCGTGTGTTACGACTCCTACTCCTCCCTGAGTGGTCGCCGATCGCAACTACACTTCGTCGCAGGACCCGCAGTTAAGTTATGGAATGATTTGCTTGCGGTCTGCGCCGACGTACTGACTGCGCTTCTTGATGTTATGTGTGCAAGTGTGGTGTCAACGTCAAGAAACAGCAGTCTCTCACCACTCCGTCGCAGACCGCACGCGAATTATTCCAAAACTTGGCTGCAGTTCCTCGTGCAACGATAAGTAGCTGTAGTCGGCATGCAATCGGGACAGAGGAGGTGAAGTCGTTAGATGCGCCTTTGGGTCCACCGAAGTCAACCGGCTGAATTTTTCAGGGGTTACCCTATCGAATGACTACTCAAGCTCTTAGAACCACCAAAAAATACGTTTTCCCCCGAGACGCTGACCTAGGGCGGATATCTGGAAAGTACCTCCATTTTTGCTTATACTTCTTATCTCTTCTTTTTTCTTACTCTCGTCGCTCGCTTCGTTCTTCTCCTTCTTCTTCGTTTTATTCTGTGGGATCTCTTTCGTTCAGAGTGCTTCCAATAATCACTGATGCCACCAAAAAAGACGAAGACGAAACTGCACCAGTTGGCGACAGAACTGCCACAAAATTCGATAGTCTCAGACATAAGCAGTAAAAAACAGTACTGCATCGGTCGACAATTCGCTTCTGGTGGATTCGGTCGAATATACACATGTAATGAGGTCGGCCCATGTTCACTTTTCCTAGGTTTTTGGGCATTCTAGCCGACTTTATTCAATTTCTGTGTCATGTTTGCCTCAAAATCATATTCCAAAACAGTAGATAATAGTAGTATCATCGGAACGCCGAGGCCGAATGGTTGTGATGCTCGCCGCGGCGCGGGGCTAAACCCTGCCGTCCAACACTTCGGCAGTCAGTAACGAATGACCTATGCAACGCCACAGCCAGGCTCTCCGCGAGATTGCAAGGAGACGTGCTCAATCAGTATTCTATGACGTTCATGAAGAAGACGCAAAAACGAGTTGAATGATAGTGGTACTGGGATCCGCGCAGTGAAAAAAGCGCTGTGAAGATGGATCAAAAAAATATGTGCCATCATCGGTAAAGCAAACGTCGAGATTGAGGTGTGGTAGTGGTATAACTTATAAGTTGCGGATTCCATTAGTATGGTAAAGACGAAGCTTTCGATTGAATCGGGGGATGATGCTACTCTGATTTTCATTCATATTTCCAAACAACTTCCATAATTTTTTTGGTTTCTAACAGAGTAGTTTCTGGGGAGCATTTCTTTTTATCATAAATTGGGTTTTTTTTCTGATGGGGAAGGGACAAACGGAAAACTGGTCTCATTTGCTGGAGAGACCTTTTCCAAGGAGTGTTAGTAATCTTTCGAAAACTGAGACTCAAAGCTACAGCCCTGCGTCACCGGTTCACGAAAAAGTCTTTCTTAACGTTGCTACGGGAGGAGATTTTTTCGCCTCAGACATGCATATTTCTCGCAGGACACCGCTCTATCTTTGGACTATTAGTGATCACTCGATAGAAGTTTGACTCCAGCGCTGTGGTTATAACCTGATAAGGCCGTTCCTCTGAAGCGCAGCAGATAAAATAAGCTTCAAAGCAACAGGTAACAAGTCGAATTCCCACTTGCGAGCAACGGGGTCCTGCGCGACTCACGTGGACGCTGGAGACCAACGCGGCATGAACTGTCTTCAGATCGTCCGTTCTCACTCATCGAATTCGACTTATTTTACCTGCTGCCTCGTAGAGTAGTCTTTTCAGGGTATAATCATAGCGTTAGTATCAAATTCGATTGTGCTATAAAATGACTACTAATAATTCAAAGAAAGTGCTCTCTCGGGCGAGAAATATGAGCTAGTTTTGTGTGGAGATCGCAGCGTTATAAAAGAGTGTTTTGAAAAACCGGCGATGTGGAGCTGTAGCTTCACGTCTCAGCTTCCGAAAGGTTACCAACACTCCTATGAGAACTTCCTCTCCAGAAAGGAGACCGGTTTTTCATTTACCCTCCTCATCAGAAAGGACCATAGATTGTTTTAACACGGCAGAAGTTCCACGGTTTTGCCGTATCTCCAAAACTGAAGTGTTTCTTCTGCACAGTGCAAGGTTTGAACGATTTGAAAAAAGGACCCTGCAGTTCCAATGGCGGAGGTAGCTTGCAATAATACACGTATGTTGACTAAATTAGCTTCGCTCAGGAATTGGTCAGTTGGTTCTACACACACTCTCTCTCTCTTTGAGAAGTGCTGTACTTAGTCCAAGAAACCAGCTAACTGTTTGGTTTGAAGATCTGGACACACTTTAGTTGATTAACTTTTGTTGAACATGTAATCTACCACATTCATTAGAAGGCAGCGTTCTCAATTGGCAACCGAACCCACTTAAACATTCGAAAATCTTCTCTGATAACGGATGTGAGGCAATTAAATGATCGGGAAAAGTGTTATGATAGGCACAGCTTGTGACGATTCATGTATAATGAGTGTGGCGTTTAACCCTTTGGAGACAGCAGCTGATCGATCGCAAAGCGCAATTCGCAAGAGACGCGCGATTTTTGTTATTCAATCAGGATTTTTCCGCCGTTTGAAAAGTAAAACCTTAGGTTTTTGCGTTTCTCTGATAGTCCATGATTTTCTCTCATGGTTATATGTTTTTCGTGCATATATAACTTTTCTGTACGATAAGAACTTTGAGTGCGAAGCGTAATCCTCCTTCGCTCTCAAACCGTTCTACGATAACCCTTCAAAATACCAACTGTAACAGCAAAACTCTCCAGTGGGCTTTTAATAACTAGTAGAAGTTTGGCGAAAGGCCATATACAAGCCTTAGTCGAGCAAAATGAAAGATAATATTATTTTCGTTGCTACAACGCAGTAAAGAGGCTTCAGAATTCAAACATATAGTTAAAATCTCAGAGATTTAAGCTTTGGAATGATTAGCGTAGAAGGAGTGGTATGCAAATTGGGCGTCAGTAGTGTAACGGGTTAGAGCACGCGGTCCCGCATAGAGTGAGATGCGGGTTTTAGTACCGCCTGACGCGAAAGTTTTGCACATCACTCTACATTACTGGGTATATCTTTGATATGATTGCCAAATGTCCAAGAGAAGAGTTTTGTCCAGAGAAATTAGAGAAAATTCGTTATCACTAGAGTCTTTTGAAGGTGATATGCAAAGCTTTCGCGTCAGGCGAGACTCCAACCAGCATCTCACTCTATCCGGGATCCCATGCTCTACCCCGTTGCACTTCTAACGCCCGTTTTGCTCACCACTCTTTTATGCTACAACGCATCTACCTGTCAGGACTAGGTTCATTCAATAGCGGCTACCTGGGCTAAACCGTCGACAATTGGTTGCTGACAGGTAGTGATTATAATGAATGGGGAGTGAGTTCGAGTCCCAGCTGACGTGAAAGTTTTACACATCACTCTACATTAGTGAGTGTATCTATAATATCATACCACCGTCAAAATCGATTAAATGAAAGAAAAATCTCTTTGTTCTAAGGGCTTCAAACTCATAGTTTGTAGGTTATTCCTTCATAAAGTGTTAGCTTCAAAACTTTTGCGTGGCCCTCTTTCACATCTACTGCGTATATCCCACCACTTGTCGCGCGTGATTCGTTTTCTCTCATCCATCATCCATAAAGGTCTTTGTACATTTTGTGTGTGTTTTCTATTAAGAATTTTGCTTTCGCTGGAAATATTTTTTTGATTGTGATCAAGTCGATTTCTTCTGGAATAATGAGGACTGCGAGAAGTGGACTTTCCCCCAACAAGTGTAGTAGCCAATTTTCCGATCCACATAGTGTGAGGGGCTACTGAGTCTGGGACGTCAGCGAAAGATTACTGTGCTCTGGATTATCAGTGTAGCTACCGCTACGCTAATCAACTCCTAAGATGTGAATATGTCTTCACATAGTGTGATTTAAAATCTTAACACGTTTGGAATTGGGATTTTCTAGGAATTAGTGACGATTTTCACTGACAATTTCGTTTAGTGTTTGATATATAAGCCTCGAAATGATAATAAGGGTTATAAAGTAATGTATCACGTGAATGTCATGATCTCCAGAAAATCAAAATTGCTCCATTGTGAAAAAGAAAACTTTTGTCTTCTAAACGAAAAGTCGTAATCTCTGGTAGCTTTTATTGCAGTGAGTGAAATACATCATGATTTGGCAGAGGTTCGTGATCGCGTAGGTATCAAAGGAACCTAAAAACATCTTTTTTCAATGTTCTATCTCGGTATTTTTGCTTGTACCAGTGACTTCTTCACATTTGTCTTTGAAAAGGAGGTAAAATATTAGATCATTTGTGTGGTATTTCATCCTTCGTTGATGATTTGAAAAATCAAAGTCTTGTTCAGAAAGGTTCAAAAAAAGAGCTTGCAATCAAAGTGGAACCATATGACAATGGCCCATTGTTCATGGAAACACACGTTTTTCTACGAATACTCAAGCAGGAACAAATTGAAGAATTTTTGAGGCGAAAAAGTAAGTCGTTTGGAGTAGTACAGAGGGCGCGACTCAGAATGTGCCATTCCAGCCAACAGTTTTGATAAGCCTGATATGATTTTTTGAGTCACGCAAGTGGTCTGTTATAGGGGGATGGTACCCTTCGTTTTTGCCAATCCTCTCGGGATGCTCCAGTATCCTAAACCAAGAGTAGGACGACGACGGACTGGAGCACCCCGAGAGGACTGGCAAAAGACAAAGAGTACCGCCCTACTGATGAGACTGTCGAGGTCGAAACACATGTACTGAGCTTTATAAGTTGCCCTATAACAGACCACATGCGTGGCTAAAAAGTGATGCCAGTTATATTGAAATTTGAGCGTGAAATACACTCGAGACGAAAGCAAGGTTTTGAGATTTTTATTCCCATTCTAATTTCACTGCTACTCATATTTGCAGACTTGAATCGAGTGGGTGTACCGCCACTCATTTCGTTTGGAATTCATCAACATGGCGATGAGAAGTTACGTTTCTTGGTGATGCCTAAATACGCCATCTCTCTAGAGAGCATTCTTGAAAAGTCAAAAACGTTAGCTGCTTTTGACGTTTGGACAGTTGCCCGGTGTATCTTGGGAAGTCTGGAGTATATCCATGAAAAGGTTAGCTTAAAGTCAGCTGGTTCCAGTTGAAAACTCATCACACTTAGTTGCTCTGTGGTTGATAGGTTGACAGAAAATACACTTGTGAGAATGCGAACTATTATTAGTATTTCTGCTTAAAAATAGTTCAGATGTTCTAATTCTATTATTAAGAGCCGAAGCTGGTTTAGCCATTGTTGATAAGCTCCCAATAATTAAAGTGTTTGATGAATCCAGAGCTTGGACTTTCAAAACAGACTTTACTCGTCGAGAGATTTCATAGATTTGATTGGCGTTTGTTTGAACGGTTGCCCGGTGTTATTCGAAATGATTATGGTCTTCCGAAAACGCTGTCTTGCTTTCAGAGCTGTTTAGAATTGAAGTCCTTATGAATAATCTAGAGTAGTCTGCAAAATCTTGGACCTCACATGGGAGTTGAATTCACCTTTTATCCTTTACGAGTGCGCGTGCTAAACAGCTGCACTATCGAGTTTTCTATCAGCGGAACTATGTTCAATATCAATATGCTTACCAACCCAAAGAGATGACGGTTGATTGGTGTTTGATCGATTATCTGTATCGTAGAAAGAGTGGTGACAGGACAGGAGCCTCGATAATGTAACTGATTAGCATGCGACTCGGAAAGGATGAAATGCGGGTTCGATCCCCGTCTGTGATTCGATGTTCTACATATGACTCTTCATTACTGAGTATATCATTGAGGTTTCTTTGAAAAATGGAAGCGACTTCTGCACTCTCGAGATTTCTGACGTAAGGCTTTTGATCGTATGAATCAGTGATATGTTTGATGGTATCATCGCGATCTGCTGGACGAATTTCACAATTACTTTGGCGTTCGAACTATATCTTGATAAAGTCAGCCGAATGAATACGAGTAATGAGCTCCATAAAAAAGCACCTTATCTGTAGAATAGAAAAAAAAACTCCGTCTTGTTGGCGATGTTTGTCCAAATTTGAAAGTGAACCATCATTTTCCACATATTTCGAGGTTGGGGTAGTGCAGTGCTTACTGATGCGGTCCATCAGGAGGCAAGGTTCCCCTTCTTCATGCTGTCTTTCGCATCAAGTCGACGAAGTCCTTAGCTCGGATGCTTTCGAGATTCAAAAACGAATCAACTCAATCAACATTCTACGTCATTGGTTGAGAAGACACGGTCTTCAAGCAGCAGCAGGGGTAACACATGAAATGTTAAATTTTTGTGAAAGATGAATGCGAGGAACTAATTGAATGTAGGAGTTATTGAGATCCACGCACTGGACTGTAGTGATGGGTCGTGTAAAATCTCAATAATATTGTGCATTTTATCCATAAGATCGACTGTTTTTAGAACCTCGTGATAAACATTCGAGATAATTCCAAAAAAAAAGGATGTTTTTAGCCCAAACGAGGTTGGTACGCCAGGGCCATACACCGGTGTTTCGGAGGTTTCGGTCTCCTCGTCAGTGACCCCCGCCCCACATTAAGCTCTGCATTGTAGCAAGGAGGGAGGCGTATGTGGTGATGGTATAGTGTACAATGACACTGGTCCATCACCACTTTCAGTCATGGATTTCGGCTGGTAGACCAAAATTAATCCATAAGATCGATTGTTCTAAAACCTCGTGATAAACATTCAAAATAATCAAATAATTTTTTTGGAATTGTGCATTTAGATGTTTTTAAGCGTTTTGAAAATGAATCATACTTTGTCACTCGACCGCTTTTTATAAACCTCGCTGAACAACAATAATAGTCTGACAATGACATAACATGTTTTGAGCCTTTTGTGAGGTCTCATAAGTGCAAGACAGGCGCCTGTTTCGTCCTCGGACCCATCAGAAGTAGGAGGAGGCGCCTTTCTAGCACTTATCAGGCCTCACAAACAGCTGAGAACATGTTTTGGAAAAAGTTTTCGGAATTATTTTTATGTCTCAAATACATCATATTGAAATCGATCTGGTGTTGCATTGAGTGTCTCTTGATCCATTAATCCTGTTCTTTGTACATTTTGATCCATTTATCCTTTCCTTTGTACATTCTCAGTAATTTTAGAACTATACTCATGCCGACATCAAAGCTGCAAACATTCTCCTCGAGCGACGTAACGACTTTTCTTCATGTGGTAAGAATTGTTGTTTACATGTAATATGGTTTGTTTTCTCTGGAGTACCTGGACGTTGCCAAACTTTTTCTTTTGTGCTCTACAAATAGTATAGTTTTTCAGTGCTTGTTGACTACGGTTTAGCTCATAGATCATCCGACAATGAGGACCGACCTGATAAAAAAAGAGGTGATTGGAAAATTTACTGTATTTCAGATATCTGTCAAATCAATGAAAGAAACTATGTTTGTGACTTTTTTCTTGGTTATTTCGTTCAGTAACGTTGATTCTACCACGTACGGTAACGATAATCATCTGCTACCATATTGGGCTTATGAATTGTTTGTAGTTGCGAGTGAGTTGGTAGTCATGGAGGAAAAACGAATTGACATGTTCTCGGTAATCTCCTAGAAGCTTTTCTTGTTGCTGCAATACAAGTCTACTCATTGCGTCACATACTTATTCATTTTCAACCTTCGATGTGCACTCTTCTAGTTTTCAAGAAGGAGATAGTTTTTGACGATGTGTTTTGTAGTCCGACTTTGTGTGCTGTGTAATGGTCATAGATCAAAACTTATCATTCGGCTGGTTTATGGGTGGCTTGCCTAAGCTTCAAAATGTTCAAATTGCTAAGATACGTCTACAGGAATTACTGAGTTGAAGAGATGAGCACACTAAATCCGTGTTCATAAGTCGCTGAGTAGCTTCTTAGAGAGTTCGTGATACTGCACATGCAATTCTTCTTCGTACCTTTATTTCTTCTCGTTTTCGTATGTTTAATTTTATGTCTCTGCCGTTGAATTATTACCATCTATTTTTATTTATTTCCCATTGTCCGAGAGTGCCGTACTGTTTGTATCGTTGGTTAAGCGAATGATAACTTACACTTCAAGACCACTTGCTGCCGTCGACCCAATCTTCCAACTGCTATGCATTAATTGGCACTGTTGGCGAATTAAGCCTTTCAGGGCCACGTGTACCACTCTTGGTACACGCTCATTTTCGTGGTTTTCTCGTCGACCATAGACTTTTCGTTAGACTCTAAGTAGTAAGGTTTTTCACCAAAGTTTCAGTAGTTATTCGATAGCTTGACAAATGGCGAGTCTTAAATGTAAACTTAGTTTTTCAATTGAATTGCAAGTGCACGTTTTTAATGCGCTGTAAAACAGTGAACAAAAACTGCGTTTTGCTTCGTATCTTATGCACTGCGCCAATCTTTTTTCGACGTACTAATCGTTGTTTGGCGATTTTCAGTCGCCCTTGTAACTCTTAAATGTCATTTGTAAAGTCAAAATTGATTATTCATACCATTACTTTCTTCGTAAAATCAGGATTGACAGATTGTTAACATCACTGTGCTTGCGTAGTATCAGGTTGGAAAGAAAATTTTCATCGTTTGGATGGGGATGTCGTTTTTCGCATGGATTGTGTGTGATTTTCATATCATTTGAAACGTCTACTTCTTGCGCATCTATTGATATATAATTCATCTATATCTGCTGCAGAATGGCTTGTTTGCCATTGTTTGCCTGCGCTTCGTTTCAACAAGACAACGCAAAACCACACACAGCCAAAAAGACCAAGGCAAAGTTTGAGGAATTGGACCTAGTTGAGATTCACCGCATCTACCCTATAGTCCGGACGTTGCTACATCTGATTACGGCCTTTTCCGATCAATGCAACACTTTTTGGAACACCGATTTGAATCTTTCGATGAAGTTGAAGAAGCATGTCAAGAGTTCTTTGATTCAAAGCCGAAGGAGTGGAGCTTCGATCAGATCTGAAACCTGGCGCAGCGATGGCAAAAAGTGGTGGACAATGATGGCCTGGATTTTGAAGAATAGTTGTTGTTGTTTATTGTCTGAAAATATGCATAAATTTTGAATGTTTTATCAAACGATGGAAACTTTCTTCCCAACCTAGTAGAAGAGAGCTTTTTTCTTACACATAAATAGTATTTTTGCACCAAAAGCATACACATTAAGTAGATAAAATCTTAAACTATCGAAATATCACAAGAAACTCCGCATTTTTATGAGAAACGGTGAAAAAACCCTAGATACCAAAAATCGTGCTACGGAGCTGCAATTTGCGCGGGGCGTGGGGATTACAACTGGTGGGCTTGAAATGGTTAACAGTCTAGGTCATGTGGGACGTTTCGTCCCACACCGCGCGACGCCAAGTCTTCAGTTACTGTAATGGCGGCGTCGCGCCTTGTGAGAAGGCAACATGATTGATGGGGGGAAACGAATCCAGATGGTTCTAAGAGAGCATTTCCATCATGAAATGGTGGAATTTCATTGAGAAACTTTCTGCAGAGATATTCTCAGTAAAAGGAGTATGTATATCTTCCATATTTCGTCTGCTTTTTGATGTTTCAGCGACAAGACTACATCGCTAAATGATAAATAATGAAAATAACTATGTTAGTGATAATAATTATGCTTTCGATAATGCTAATGATTACGAAAGTGATAATAATTGGCACCCTTTTGAGCTGTTCGTGAGATCTTATAAGGACACTTACACAGTGCCTTCCATTCATTGCACAGACATTGCATTGACCAACAGTCGAGCTTGTAGCTAGCGAAGTAAATCATACTTTCATTCGATAATGATTGTGATAATATTAATGATAGTGATAATGATAATGCTATTGAAAGTGATAATGAGAATTATAGTGATAACAATAGTGAAAGTGATATTGATGGTGATGATAATGATGATAGTGATAGTGATAGTAATGATAGTTGTAGTGATGATAGTGATAGTGGTGATAATGATAGTGATAGTGATTAGTGATAACGATGATACTGGTAGTGGTAACAGTGATAATGATGATAGTGTTAGTGACAGCTTCCTAGTAAGTGGTTTCACATACCTAGGGCGTACTCTCCTCTGCCTTTCTTGTCACTCACTTTTCCCCACTGTCTCATTACCTACCGAGACGGCGGCGTGGAATGAAAGAGCTTGGTGCGATAAAGCGCAGACACAACCACAGTTTTGCACAGAGACGCATATGCCTCTGCTAGCGAGTGCCGTGAACGCGACGGCGCGACGCTCCGTGCCTATCAACGGTGGGCGCCAGAGTGTTAATGTCATCTTTGAGTCTAGAGCTGTAATGCCTTGATTCAGTTGCGTTGACAATGAAATGAAGTTCAAACGTGAAACGGGTTCAATTTTTACTCCATAACCACTAGGCGAGCACTGTCTCAGTGTAACCATGCAATTTTGTAAGTTAGAAATATTACTGCACTGGAAAGATATTTCCACGAGAACTTACTTTGTCACAAAGTTCTGCAGTCTTCAGAAATGGGAGTCGTCAATTTGGATTAGAGAGAGATTTGCTACCTAATAATAAGTTTTTTCATGACGGCAGCGACCTCTTCGACTAGATAGTCAACTCGTCATGTCCATATCACATCGGACTATTTTAGAATCATAATTATATTACCAGGTCTATTTACGTCACGTTATCACTATTGCATAGGTTTTCACTTTGCGAAATTTTCTATGAAAAAAATTTTCTTCTGGCTTTTATTATTGCCTATCCTTTTTCCATGGGAGGGTACAATGTGAAATGCAACCACAAAAATGCTGATATGCAAGTATTTGGTGTCTCATATATGTCATGCACTCGAACGGCGACTGGTTGCTTTCATATTACATTGTCGATGCTTTCCTTCCAGCCACATTTGAGCCTCATCGGTTGATATCAGTAGGCACTCGTCAGCGGATTTGATCTGGGAGACATAAATCGACAGTGAATCCGGTTACGCTGAAGTTACATTCGAGATTACACTTTCTGAAATTATTTACTGCTTATTCCTTTTTCATAGTAGAGTACGATATACAGTACAACGAGAAGAGTTCAGCGTAACTGGGCTTAGTGCCGATTTGTGCGTTCTAATTCAATCTCCCTGATGGACGGACGATTGATGACAGTAACCGATGCGTCTACGATATGACTGAAAGGGAGGGGAACGAAAGCTTCGGTATGTGGTGCGAGCACGTGCTGCACTGAAAAGTTGGTCGTGGTCGATTCCATTACGTATACATCAGGTTCCAAGTTGTAATCGTATCTCCTCACTCTTTTGTACCTCACTAATTTTTATATTCAGAAAGAAACGTATCCTTTTTTTTCTCAACCTTGGGCAATATCTCTCTTAATTTAGCTCACAACGGCACTGCTTTGTTTACCTCGTGTGATGCCCACCGCGGCTCTCATCCTTCCTATCGTGGCGACTTGGAGATACTTGGGTACAATATCATGTACTGGTTGACTGGTTCTCTTCCGTGGCAGGTGGGGAAAAACGTGGAGCGTTAAATAACTCTTTATTCAAATGCTTTTAGAAATATGGGTCAAAACCTTCGGAAGTTCATAGATTGAAGGAGATCTTTCTGTCGGATTTACTATCAAATTTGAAGAATCAATTGAAGGTATGGTTTTGACTACTCTCGCTATTCAAGTTCTGTTTGTTGCTGCTGTACATGTATATATATATATATATATATATATATATATATATATATATACGTGTGCACACGTACATATACATATACACACATATACATATGTATATGTCTATATGTATATACGTACACATATGCACATACGTATATCACCTGTCGTCCCGTTGATCGTCGAGTGACTCGAGCTGGTACCAGCAACTCTTCCATTTTTCCCTGTCGCGTGCAAGAGTAGCCTAGTGGGTCCTTCTCGCTCTACGGATTCGCTGAGCATCATATCTTTCTTCTATCGCTTTCGTGAAGAAATCGGACCAGCGGATCAGTGGTCTTCCTTCAGAGCGCTTGACGTCCCGAGGAATCCAGTCGGTAACGGCTCTCGCCCATCGGTTATCGTTGAAGCGCATCACGTGTCCGGCCCACCTTATTTTTAATATCCTGGCGTGTAGGACGGCGTCTCTGATTTTCGATCGTTGACGTAGGTCGGAACTTCGGATCCTTTCTCTCACTTGCGAGATACGGGATACTCCTAGCATCGACCTTTCGACTGCGCGTTCGATAACGCCAAGTGATTTTTCATCCTGCTTACATTGCGACCAGGTTTCTGCTGCATACGTTAGGGTAGGGATAATTGTCGAGTCGAAAAGGTGGGCACGGAGTCGGGTCTTCTTTGTCCTCTTCACTACGTCTTCGATGCTCTTAAACGTTTCCCGAGCCGTTCGTTTCCTCGCGCTCAACTCTGGAGCTAGGTCGTTCATCATGTTGATCTCACGATCTAGATAAACGTAACTGGAGCATTCGGAGATTGTCGTTCCGTTGAGCGTGAATGGGGCATTCGAAACCCATCCGTTCCCCACGAACATCGTTTTCGTTAGATTTAGTTGCAGACCAATCTTTCAACAGGCGTTATCGAAATCGGTCAACAATCGTTCTGCTTGGCTGATGTTTGGTGTTATGAGAACGATATCGTCAGCAAAGCGAAGATGATTTAATTGTCGACCGTCAATTTTCACTCCCATATCGTCCCATTGTAATGTTCGCATGAAGTTTTGTAGGGTGGCAGTGAATAGTTTTGGCGAAATTGTATCGCCTTGATGAACCCCTCTTCTTACGTCAATGGTAATATTGTTGTAGAATGGAGATATTTTGGTGGTGAAATCTTTATAGAGCTCACGAAGGATCATTATGTACCGAGTAGGGACGCTGTGGTTATCCAGAGCCTCTATAACCGCTTCTGTTTCCACTGAATCAAAGGCTTTCTTCAGATCGATGAAAGTGAGACAGAGTGCTTCTTTGTATAGTCGTGAAACTTCATTGAGTCTTGTAGTCGTGTGGATGTGGTCTATGGTACTAAATCTTTTCGGAACCCTGCTTGCTCGCATGGCTTTCCTTCGTCCAGTGTTCTGTCAGTCCTGTTTAGGATGACTCGAGTAAAGAGTTTATAGACAACGGACAGCAAGCAGATTGGGCGACAATTGCCTATGTTGTGAAGGTCTCCCTTTTTGAACAACAATACGGTCTTGCTGGTTTTCCATTGAATAGGGACCTTGCATTCTGACAGGTAGCGAGTGAAGAGCCAAGCCAGGGTGTTGATGAGAATTGGCGGCAGGTTCTTCAGGTGTTCTGGTCTAGTCCTGTCTGGACGGGGTGTTGTTCTGCTCTTCACCGACGATGTTGCATGTCGGATTTTGGAAGGGAAGACCGTTGAAACGACATATTCGTCCTCTTTCAATTTATATGACGGTAAGAGGACATGACTAGCGAAGAGATCCGAGTAGTATTGATGGATGATTTTCTCCATAGCCCTTCTCGAAGCTGTAAGTGACCCGTCAGGGTATCGGAGTGCAATTATCTTGGTCTTATAGTTGGCGAAGCCTCGCTGGGCTTTGCGAATGCTCTTCCCAGCTTCTGCCATAACTGCTCCTCTTCTCTCTTTAAGGTCTTCTTTTATCGCTTCTCTGCAGCGTTTCGCAAGTTCGGACGTAAGGTTTATTTGCATATATATACGTATATATATATATATATATATATATATATATATATACATATATATATAGATATATATATATTATATATACGTACATAAATGCATGTATCTATGCATGTACATATACATGTGCATAACATATAATATGTATACAAATTATACATATGCTGTTTGGAAAAAGATTCTGATGGTGCAACGATTGATTGTATGCAATATAGTCTGATAAAACTGTTCTAAACTTTTCAAGAGATCTGGTATAGTATCGCGGTGCCATACATACGTTTAGACGTTCTCGCACGCCTCATCAGTACCACGTGCCACACGACTCACTTCCGCTATTAGCAGGAAGGGGCGCTAAAGAAGTGTCTTTTTAGGTTAAGAGAAATTATCACTTGATGTTGCGATCTAGAGCGATTGATTGTCAATCGGCTTGCTTACGGCTCTTACGGAGATATATATATATATATATATATATATGAGTCGAAATAGAATGGGACGACATGGGAATGGAAATTGACGGTTGACAATTGAACCATCTTCGCTTTGCTGATGATATCGTTTTCGTAACACCAAGCGGAACGAATGCTGACCGATTCAGACAACGTCTGTGGAAAGATTATTCTTAGCTAAATCTAACGAAACGATGTTATGAGGAGCGTATGGGTTTTGAATGCCCCATTCACGCTCAACGCAACGAAAATCTCCGAATGCTCCAGTTATGTCTATCTAGATCGTTAAATCAACATGATGAACGACCTAGCTCCAGAGTTGAGCAGGAGGAAACGAACTGGTTTGGGGAACGTTTAAGAGTTATCGAAGATGTAGTGAAAAGGACAAGGAACATCTGACTCCGTGCCTACTTTTTCTACTCGGCGACTATCCCTGCCCTATCGTATGCAGCAGAAACCTGGTCGCTACCTAAGCACGGTGAAAGATCACTTGGCGTTATTAAGCGCGCAGTCGAAAGGTCGATGCTGGGAGTATTTCGTATCTCGCAAATGAGAGAAAGGATCCGAAGTTCCGAAATAAGTCAAAGAGCGAAGATCAAAGACGCCGTTCCACACGCCATGATATCGAAAATAGGTGGGCCGGACACTTGATGCGCTTCAACGACAACCGATGGGCGAGAGCCGTTACCGACTGGATTTCTCGAGACATCAAGCGCTCTACAGGAGGACCACCTACCCGATGGTCCGATTTCTTCACGAAAGACATGGAAGAAGGATATGATGTTTAGCCAATCCCTAGACAGGAGGACCTCACTGGGCTACTCTTGCACGCGACGGGGAAGAATGGAAGTGTTGCTGGTGCCCACTCAAGTCATTCGACAATCATTGGAAACGTATACTACCACGATACTATATCAGACTTCTTGAAAGGCTTAGAATATTCTATCAGACTACATTGATTTTTCAAGTGAGGTCTCAGTTTAGTCGATTGGGAAGTTTTGAATGCGTATAGTATTGAAACGTGGATCGATATGTAAAATATGTTACGAAACTAAATATACAAAGTGCGGAGAAGGATATGAACTTGAATGGAAGAGCGAGTTTCGGTTGATCAGCGAATACCGAGCTGTCATCAGCAGTTGCTGTCACATAGTAGTGTTGCTCGTTTTGTTCTCTTTTTCCGAGTAGCTTGCAAGGTCATATGGTTTTTGATTGTTTTTTATCCTTCAAACGGGAATAGAATACTTATTACTCACTTGGTGGTCTTACTATGTGTTCGGGCACTTCGTGAAAGTCGGTCTAACGATCGTCGTGAAATTTCGAAACCATGATGGGTCTAATTCAGAGGGATAGAGCCTTTGGATTTTGCCCGTTAACCCGTTCAGTCCCAGGTGTCCCTACAGAGAGCACTAATCGCGATGCTGCGCGCCGTGCTGACTCCAACTTTGTGCTTATTTTGTGGAATGACCGTTTTACTGCAGTTTAAAAGAAAAAAATGATCTAGTTTCACATATTAGCTCTCTTGTTCATTGGGTAATCTACGGGGATGGGAGTTGGGCGATCCATCGATGACCTAACGCGTTAGACACGTGGGGTGTAACTTGTTATTCTATTGGGAATTTTTTCTCCGCTTTGAGAGAAACTTTAGATGAAACGATCGACTGAGATACTACGAGATTTTCTTCACACGTTCATAGGCTCTTCGTGCTTCCATCATATTAAACGCGTCATAAGAATAAAAGTACGCTTCGGGTGTGAAACATAATATTATCTTGTATGCTACAGCGTTATAAAAACGTGTTTTGAATAAGCGGTCTCGTTGCGCTATAGCCAGAGACTTAAGCTTTGAAATGATTACCAACACTCCTATGGAAACTTCTCATTCATAGAGAGAAAGGGTTTCTACATTTGTTCCCGAATAAAGGAAAAGAGCCTCTTATAGCTTTTCAGTTATTTTTTGAGTAAAGTACACCCAACTTCAAGCGTTGTGTAGCTTTGTATACTATGAAATAAGAATCAAACAGAGAGAGAAAGCTTTATCTCTCATACATCTTGTAGTGAACAACTCATGTGATTTTGCTTAAACATGGCGATATGTGTATTTTGTGGGATTCATACCTAGTTTTCAGGAAAACACTGACTGCATTCCCCCACTAAACGAGATATTCACAATTGTGCGGAAGAGTGATTATTCTACACAGCTTCATTTCTCTGAGTTGTTTAAGGTATGACTGATTAACTTATACTACTTCTATTTTATTATTTTATTAATTTATTTTGAATGACTAGTCATCACAATTTACTGAGCCGATCTAGCGAATCTTGCAACTGATTCATTTTCTCGCATTTGTTAACCACACAAGTCTTCTGAGATTCCATGTGCTGCTTTGGCTGCTGCTTCAAGATTCTTCTTTTGATAATAAGGATATAATACGTTTTGAGCTCCTAGGTTTAGTGCTATACAGATACTTGTTTGGTCCTATTGGAACTCATCAGTAGCACCCTCCCTCGAACTAGATCCTTTAAGTCGAGTGATCCTCTATAAAGGAATCGACACCGAGTAATAAATCACCCCAAGTCAAGTGGTGGAGTTACCCTGACATAGTGGTGGCCGGCAGTTCTGCTCGTACTGTCAGGAGCTCGTAGCTCGTGGTAGAAGAGGTGTGATTATTCTTTTTATTAAGTCATAGATTGCTGGTCGAGACGATTCTCCTTGCAGTGTTGGATGCAGCCGAAATAAGGCGTTCACTGATTGACTGTAAAAGAGTGTTGAGGAGGAGATAGAACCAGACTTGCAAAATTTTATGGTTCTTTCTGATTAGGAGGGGACAAATGAAAACTGATCCCATTTGCAGGAGAGGGACTTTTCATATGACTGATACTAACTATTTGAAAGCTGAGACCTAAGTTTATGGCCCCACGTCGCCGGTTTTCAAGAAACCCTTCTTAGCGCTGTAGCATCCAGATCAAAAATTATGTTTTACACTCGCCTTTCGCGTTCATTTTTATCGCTCGTAAAAATCGCTGGAAGCCGAAAGCATATCAGTGTGTAGAGAAGTATTCGTAATATCTCAAAAAATCGTTTTATTTGGAGTTTCTTCCAAAGCGGAGGAAAAATTCCCGATTGAATTACATTATGCCGACCGTGCCGTCTCGTCCCGCCTCGCTTCGCCCTGCCACGCCTCTGCCAAAGGGCCTCGCCTTGTCGAATAGTTGGTTAACAACGTTGTCGAAAACCCAGGTCCGACTATCTATTAACCTCGGCATAGTTTGAATAATTCAGTATCTTCTTCTGTTTAGCCGCTCCGAGGTGTTATTAATAGTATTTAATGATTATCAGCGAAGCATATAACAATACAGTTGATAATGCAGCACGAATATTACAACAGTCGTGGTGGCTTACGTTTCGGCAAGGTTCGCCATCTTCAGAGCCTGGAAAGGTCAAATTGATTCGCAAGTTATTAAATCAAAGGCCCTCAATAATCCTTGCAGAAAACGTAAGAGATCAATTTTTGGGTCGCATAGGAATAACTTCATTTCAGAAAACACTCACCTTTTAGATGTTTTAGGTCTTTCAATTAATCATTGAAGACCTGCCACTTGGAGTCTATGATAGAGAGATGGAGTTGTCGAAAACGTAAAACTCGATATTATTTCCCCTGCTATGCCGTATTTCGAGAAAATAACCAAATCGTTAGAATTAGGAAACATTACGCTATCAGATGATTACTAATAGTCTAAAGAAAGAACATTTTTTGAGTTTTTGAATCTTGTGCTATAGTTCGAGTACTAGCACTCTGAAAAGGAGTTTTGTTCAGCGAAAGATAGGTGAAGTAAGAGAAAAAAACACGAAGTTTCAAAAGAATTGGTTTTATTTTGAGTGCTGAAGCGTTATAGAGGGGTGTTTTGAAAAGCCAGAAGTTTGAGGCTGTAGTCTGAAGTCTCAACTTCCGAATGGTTACTAACACTCCTATAAACAATCTCTGTCCAGCGAGTGAGGTCGGTTTTCCATTTGTTCTCTCCTAGTTAGAAGGAACCAATTTTACGTATATTTGTATAATTCTATTGTTGATGTTTCGGATGATATTTTCGTCATGGAGAAATACGTAATCCAGCCGAACCGTTCTGCATAAAGTGATATTCCTAAATGTGAAAATCACCATAGCTGGTTCTTATTTCTGTCAAATTAACAAGTTGAGCTATCAGAAAATAATTTCCAACTTAACTATGGTTTCGTAGTAGAATAGTTTCCAAGTTTATACTATCTCTATTATTGTTTGTGCTTTGAATAATAGTGAAATTTCATGTCCTATGTGGTATGTCATTCGCATTGTTACTCCTCAAAGCGCAGTACACTCGTGTTACAGACGATTTTTAGTGTGGAGTTTTACTTTAATTGTTCGTGCTTTAGTAATCGGTTTGTAATTTTTTCATAGATTGTGGATAACGCACTCAAAAAATCTCGTGATAGTGGGCGCAAACGTGGCAGCGAAGAGCCTTTGGGTGAGATCCTTGAAGTTAATGTGAAACAGACAATGAAACGAAAGAAATTTGGTGAGTCAAAGTGGGATAGTATTTCAAGATTTTTGTTTACACTCACAGTTTATTGCAGTAGACAGTGAGGTAAAGATTGAGAAGAATGATGAATGTGGAGGATCGCTTATTGATGGTCGTGTCGTTATTCTACACCTTAACTATTTAATTAACTGTTTAAGGTAAACGTTCCAGGATTCGATAACGATCACTATTTATTTCCAGCACCGCAAAGATCTTGTCCAAACGATGAAACTCCGCGTGGAATGGAGCCTACTGTTCCGCGACTGATTAAAAATGAAGCAAAATTGAAAGGTAGACCAGACGCTTTGTAAAAATTAGATGTCTAAGTGGATTCCTTTCTGCCTATATAATTAGATGGATTACTTCATGCTCATACCAATTATTACTTATTCTGCTCAACCGTGTCACATTCAGTGTGAATCCCAGCACTTCTTGGATTGAGTAATTTTGGTTGTCTATTTGAGGATGCTCATCTTTTTCCATGAATGTCGTTGAATGATGATCGTGTCGGCTTTTTCCTGCACTCCTAGGTTGCTCAGTCTGGAGCGTTCCAACTTAGATTGTGTAGAGTAAACAGTTTCAACGAATTTGACATCAATTGCTCGACCCATCAGGTATGGGAGACGTGGTGGGCTCGATGTAATTAACACCTACTCAAAATGAAGGGCATCATTACCACTGTTTACCCGCTCCGTCATGCTTGAGATGTGATAACTTTTTACTCGTACACGTGATTAATATGAGTCCTATCTTTCTTGAATTATGTTCAGTTATTGAACTTATTGCAGCGAGCTCCTCATCTTCATCCAATGTTGGTTCGAAGAACAGCCAGCAGTTACCAAGGTATAGGAACAGTCACCGAACAATTCGTTATATATGTTACCTCTTTCATCATATAGACTTTCGCGACATAGTAAAAAAGTTGCTAATACAATTATAGACCATCGAAAAAATTAGCATCACTAACTCCGCACATGAAATCGTCGTCAGCTTCACAAACACAAGGTGAGAGACATAATGGTTTTTACGTACTTTCAATTAGCTGTTAAAATCGATAATTGGTTTACCAGTTTTTAACTCTAGATAGTGATTTGAAATAACTTTTTTGCTTCTTGCTAATGCCACGTTTTCTAAATTTAGTTTATATTGCTTTCTTGGCTTTTTTTTACTTCAGTGTGATAAAATCTCCCTGTGGGCCATTAACAAGCCATTTGCACAATGATATCAAATTTGTAAATAAGAAATCCACTTGGTTGGTGAATTGTATATTTAGTTGCAGGGAAGAGAAAAAACTGCCAAGGTTGTTCTGTGGAGCATTCTCCTACAGCTTCCAAAATGTACTCATCAAGTCGCCGTGCACCTTATTCTGCAACAAATTCGAAGTCGGCAGATCACGTAAATAATGATGCTGGCTCAACACCGTTAGAAAAGACTGTGAAAGGTGAAGCTTTGCTTATATGCTATATGCTTTAGTTGTCATGCTTATGCAGCAACTAAGCGTTCTTCTATTTTATATCATACATTGGTCCACAGAGTTCTTTAACCGCTCAGTGTTTGGGGAAGCGTTGTGTGAGTCAATCGCATGATTCTCCAGATGCTTGATAGAAGATTGAAGATAGGTTAAAAGCGAGCGTGTATGACAATGTCATTCATAGGAAGCTGGGTCGTATGTGATGAGCGGAATATCTTTGAATCATTGGACTTTCGTGTGTCAAAATCAGAAAGTCAACTTCATGACGAATTTGGCAAGAAAAGCAAGAATTTCAGGACGCTTACAGAATCAGCGAAATGGAGCAGAATCACGCTTCCTGGCCCTCATCCAACTCTTTGACTCTTTTCACATTAACACGTTGTGGACCACATGCATGAAATGTCATGCACCGATCGCCGCGCCATATGCAGAGTTGTTGCAGTGGCGTTCATCACAATGAAAATTAGGGACTTTGATTGGTAATAAGGTTCCGGGTGGACATTATCATCGTTTTGATTGTAGACTATCACAAAGCGACTTCTGCAAGTAACTTCGGTCAAGAGAAAGCTCATGTGTCGAAAATTTCCTTCGTATAGGGAGATGATAGCATCCTTTTGGAAAAAGATATCCAAATGTTATCTTTTTTTTTTGCTATTTTATATGTGAGTTTGCAGTTATTCAAAGTTTGATGAATACAGGTCTTGATGTCAGGTTTGGTTGCTAGAAAAACCTTAATAGCACGCTTTACTAAAGGGAAGAAGATCACTTTACGTTTTCGGAGTTATAGGCCATTTTTTGTTTGAACTCCACCGCAAATTCATTGCTGCTTTAATAGTAAAATTTTGATTTGAAAGCCATCTTAATGCCACCGAAGGATATGTTAAGTGGAGGGATAACCCATAAACGTAATTATAGCACTCACTTCTAAAAAGTTTCAGACTTAGATCAAGAGCCACATCAGGAGATAGCGGCGCATTTTTAACTCTCTTTTCCACATTTTTGACGGTGTTTTGCATTATAATTTGAAAACTCGACTTTACAATTTACGACTTCCAGAAGGAGCCTACATGTGAGTGTTTTCAGTAGATACCTGCAGAAGAGCTAGAAGGAGGGAGCCCTAATTTAAGCTTTTTGAGGATTTTTCCCCACTCAAAAACGCGGTTTAGGAGAAAAGAATCACGTCATTTTTACTATCCATCATCAAACTGAGTTTCATTCATCGTATTCGACCGTTTACTGATGTTAGGACCGTCTTCAGTGACAAAAGTTTAGGTTTTAATAGGAAAATCACATTCTCATTGGAGCACGCCTACCGACTAGCGACCGCTTTGCGTGCCAGGCAAAATCTTAATGCGATTCGCTACATGTAATGTGTGCTTCAGAAGCCTGGACGATAGGAAAGTAGGATGAAATCTTAGTCACTGCTTTCTATTTCACAATCTCATGAGTAGTGCCAGGAATATCCTTCATCGTTGAATGGAAGGAAGAAGTCTGTGCTCAAATCTGCGTCACAAAGACGTCCAGAACCGCGTCTAAATACTGAAAATTATTATAAATGAGCCAGTTTTGTTGTGATATGTCTAATTCCGACCGGGGGACAAAACACACATTTTGGTCCCACGCAATGCCAAATACGCATCATGAATTTTGACAACCATATACATAGTCGGAATTCTTCATAAAGACCCCAAATGTAAATATGATGCTTAGCAAGTCACTACGACTAAGACTGAGATCATTGGCTGCTGTTCCACATTGCGGAAAAATGGAAAATTTGCTTTCATGGCTCGAGTCATATTTGTGAGCAACAGAATAACAAGTACGAAATCCGATCTTTCACCAATATATCGCCTCACTGTGAATCAGTGATGTCTCCTATGAGTCGGAATGCATTGTATTGCTGCGAGTTCTCCTCAGCAGAGCGCTTCAAGCTGTTTTTCATCAGAGATTTTTGCTAAGAATAGACGTGGACTACAGCGGAGTTATAAGTATGCGGGTTACACGCTGCGGGTATGTCTGTTTCTTACTCAAGTCCGGGGTAATCTAAATTCCAGGGCTCCGAACATAGTAGAAATGTTCTTTACATCTTTGGTTTACTCACAAGATAGCTTTGGAAAGCTATATATCACAAAACGTATTCTTCGCTGGCTTTGAAAAAATAATCCGCCGATATTGCCATGTAGTAGTACATCTTGTTACACCTTAGCAGTTGAATAAATCAAAGTAGTTTGGTACACATTTAGTACCGGCAGGGAAGGTCTCATCAGAAATCAAGCGAAGCCCAAATAAACTACGTAAAATACCAGGAATGAAGAATTTTCGACGCGGTCGAAATTCTATTGTTATTGATCAGGTGAAGTTTTTTATGTAGTCTCCTTCATGTCAGTCTGTTTAGCGAACATCAAAGTTTACATTAGTTGTTGTATGTAATTCTTGATGATGATTTCAAGGTGTATATGTTTAAGATGAACATATTTCAGATCTCAAGAAAGCACCAGAAGAAGACACAAGATTAGCACTACGAAAACTCTCTATTTTGATAGCACTAGTTTGGAAAGTAAAACCTCTACTCCCTCAATATTCCTCTCCATATTGTATTAATTCTGTCTGTATATGTTTGCAAAAATGGCAGAAGTGGATGTTGTAATAATCAGATGAATCTGAAGTCATGCAGTGGTGCAGATTACCACCGCTGCTCCTGTTGTTGGTGATGCATATCAGCGCTTATGTCTGATGATTGGCTACTTTGATGTGCCGACATTTGACAGTTATCTGATTTCAAATAAAGTTTGTTCGATTTGTGTGTGAAAGGCTCTCTGCACAGTACTTTTGCAGCTTCACGTGTGACTAAATGATGTAGAAAATCTATGCAATTCGTTCTAACAAGCTGTTACATTTATATATATATATGTATATATACATATATATATATATATATATATATATATATATATATATATATATATATTATATATATATATATATAGATATATATATATATATAGATCTACCGTACAATTTCTACCGATCGTAGATTGCAGAAATCAAGCCAGTTTGTGTGGATAGGACACCGAGAATATCCGTGAAATTTTGTGGAAGAAAATTGTGAGAGGACGAGTACTGTATCTGAGCGTCAGATGGCCTCTACTAATTTAGCAAATGTATCATCGCAATGAAAACGTTGTTAAACATAAATAAGCGATAAACTTGGTCTACAGGCGGACAAATGATGACGTTCTCTTGAGATTAACAAAGTGACTTGGATAAAACAATTTTCCCGGCAAGTGGTGGTTCTGCTAACGTTGTTCCTGAGCACTGTTTTGGGCGCTCTAGGTGCTTTTACGTGCAAAGAGCACTTGAGAGAGCAGCAAGAAATTACGGAAGTTAGCCAGCAGTTTGAGCGGCCATCAACTCCAAAAGCCACTAACAATAGCCCCATTTGAGGTGGAATTGCAGCTGAGAATTTTATTGTAGAAGTTTTTGGAGGCATTCGCCTTCGTAGCTGGACGTGTCGAAATTTGTGAAAGTCGGGTAGTCCGTAGACGATGGTGCT